>LPNX010389470.1:4033-14777 GCA_001517045.1 Pseudotsuga menziesii | reverse complement strand
GAGGTACATACCTCGGTCGAGGTATTTATTAACCCTCGGTCGAGGTTTTAATACCTCGACCGAGGGTTAATAAATACCTCGACCGAGGGCTGAAAAATACCTTGGTCGAGGGCTTTATAAAACCGCGGTCGAGGTTTTAATACCTTGGTCGAGGGTTTATAAAGCCCTCGACCGAGGTATGTTTTTTTGTTTTTGGCAAGATGCGCTTGCCAAAAAGTGTTATCCAGGTCCGTGGATTCACCCACATCATTCCTGAAATCAAATCTTGAACATAAAAGTATAGGAAAAAATGTTACATCATTTGCCCAGTGTACAAATCAAATACATTGGGCAAAGCGGAATGCATCCAAAAAGAAGCTTAGCGCTTTGCATTTGGCAGCATAAAATGTAGCCATCAAAGACAACAATTTGATGGGCTACACTGCTCACCTATGCTATGCCCTACGAATTCCTTAAATGGAGAAATTGTGTTTCGCAAATCCCATACCTGAGAAGAAATGGAAAAGAAAGCTATTTATTATAAACTTAATTTCACCTGGACCAACCAAAAAATAATGTCAACTAATCAACAAAATATTCCTATACCCGTCAAGTGGGCGAGTTGTCATCATATGAGGCCATAATAAGCTGTGTTGAAGCATCAGGGTTCCATTGTAAAATGTGTGTAAAACAGAGCATCGTCTTTGAGTCGCATCAGGAAAGTTGTTACCAAAGAGACAGAATGGAAGTGTCAGCTCTTCAGAATTAAGAATTGAGCTACCAAAATATTAACCAAACCTTATATGGACATTATCAACAAGCCATAGGTTTTACTTAAGATTACACTTGATTAACAAATGCATTACCTAATGATAGGTTTCTGGCGTCTTAAATCCCAAACCACTGCACATATTGCATACCATGTTTAAAATTTTAATTAAAATCCTCTCACAAAATATATAGGATTTTCGTTTAACTGATATCTCATTGGGAAATCGATAAATAAACAAAGTAGCAAAATTTGACACTGATTATGTCAATACCAACAACCTTGCCTGTTGTTCCACTATATGAAGTGGATGCCAGTATATGTTGATCCTTTCGATTCCAAGATAAAAATGAAACTTCCCCTTGAGCACATGATCCCACGCCCTACAGAAAATTGTTGATTATTAGTCTCTTGAAATTAAACATATACGAGTATGCCTTCAAATGTTCACTTAGTGACAATCATCAAAATCTTATCATGGTACCATACCACACCTTCAATGGTGGAAAATGAGTAGGTTTTGTAGGATTTGCAAGATCCTAGATACAAAGATCCCCATCCTTAGCTCCAGAAGCCAACAAATTTGTAGAATTTGTATTGAACTCCATGCCATGAACCTACAAACAAGAATTTGAGAAAACTATTGCACTGCACAAAAATAAAATCAATAAAAAAATTGCATGTGCAACTATAAATAAATATGGAAATCAGTTCTCAGCAATGAAGCTGCAGTAGTAATTCTTGTAGAATAATTTTTGCAAAATATTACATGAGAAAGAATCTGTTAATATTGGTATCAAACAACTCACCTTATCAGATGGAATAAGAGGAAATGGGTTAAAAAAATAGCACAACCTCTTAGAGGTCTACTATTCAAAATCCACATAACATATTTAATAAGAACCAACTAATATCCTTTCTAGTTGTGAGCGCTATCAAGATAAAAGACATCAAGCATATTTTTTGAGTCTTGACTGGCCTAAATCAAAGTATCCAAATTGGTATATCTTAAAATAATCTTTGCAAGAAGATGAACCTGATAAAGAGGCCTATATAAACCCACAGATTTCCAAAAACAAATGAAAGAAAGTGGAATAGTTATGAAATCACATAAGCATGTTATTAGGTTTTGAGCACCCTGATTACAATGTACCTGGCTCCTGAACCCAAGGTAATTCATTCTTCCTTCGCTTGCCCCGATTCTGCAATTGTATCCTCACCTTGTAGCTGTCAAAATCAAATGATCACACAGTGCCCAATTTAATTTCTTTGGTTTGACAGGTCTAATTTCAGATGTTAGAAGAAACACGTCTTCTCAACAATGATACAAACAACCAAAATAATAGTAGAGAGCATGAAATAGGAGGATTCTTGCTCCACTTTGACCCACTCTCTAACAACTTGACCTATATTTGTTAGGCACTCCATAAACAAACTACCCAACAAATATGGATGAGCCAGAGTGTCCCCATTGCACCATATCTTTATATCATAGTTATGAATGTACTTGATTAACTACTAGAAGTGGCAGATTTATAGGATCAATCCAGGTACATCTCTCTTTTGCAAAAAAAAGAACTTCTTAATGGTTTTTTTTTTATAATTGAGCACCTACCCAAGATTTGGTCAAATAAACACTTCATTTCCTTTCCATTTTAATGAGGTTGTAGTGGAACTTAACGAAGGTGATTACTATTGGTTAAAACTATAAACTTAATTGATGCTTAAAAATATGGAAATTTATCTTACCAAGGAAGATAATTAGATTCTTTGAGATTTATGGATTGCATTTTCTAAAGATTATATAATGGAGATTGGTTAAGTATATTTAAAAGTAGACTTCAAAAGCAGGTAAACTTAGAACTCACTATAGTAGGCAAGATGATGCAAGCGAGGTGAGCAGTCAAGATATGACTTCTTTATAGTGTGTATCCCCTAAGAACTCACTAAGGGAATGAGAAACGATTTAGCATAGAGGACTTCTATTAAGTTCATAAAAAAATTCTACATATCCTACTTTTATGGACTAGCCACCTATGTAATAAAAAAATTCTACATATCCTACTTTTATGGACTAGCCACCTATGTAATTGTATAATCAATGACTAGTGGAGAGCTCTCTCTCTTTTTGGGTCAAAAAACAAGTGGAAACAATCAAGTAGACAAAAAGTGACATGGGTACGTTTGATACTTTATCAAATGTGTAGGAAGGCAGGCTTCTGGAAAAAGACAATAACAGCAATGCACATGTCAATTTAACTCTTCTTCATGTGTTACAGAACGTTACCAAATGTCCAAACTCCATTCACGACTGTATCCTGCTTTATCCTGTTGTTGCCTAATTTTCTGGCAATATTCATTGACTTGTTGACCCGCAAACGATGGCCATACATGTCCATGGAGCACGCGTTCAGCAAATATATTCATCTAGCTAATGAGAACGGGTCTCCATAGACAACTGAGAGAATTTGCAAGGAGAGATTTAAGAAAAATGACCGACAGCCAAATGGGAAATGCAGTTGGCCTTGTCTTATTGCTTGTATTATTGGCTACCTTGCAATGCAATTTCCTATCAGAAGAAGGATAGACACTGTTAGAGGTCAAGCGGAGTTGGATTACGAATGGGGAGCTGAGGGACTGGAGAAGTGATTCAAATGGTGACGACCATTGTAACTGGATTGGAGTCGTCTGTTATAGAAACACCAAGTATGTTGTGGGTTTGGACCTTGAAAACTTGAATATCAATGGAACAATTCCTTCTAGTATCGGTCAATTGAGTAATCTGAGGGACTTGAACTTGTACATGAATTATTTTGGCGGTGATTTTCCGTCTAGGCTACTGAATTGCACCCGTATGCGAAGCTTGAATTTATCTCAGAACGTGTTAGTTGGGTGCTTGCCGGATGAGGTATATAAACTGGAGGAGCTGGTGCAATTGGACCTCTCAGCCAATGGTTTCTCCGGTGACATTCCTGCTGGATTTGGACGGTTGCCTAAGATTGAGGTATTGTTCTTGTGCTCTAATCAGTTGAATGGTATTGTTCTTTCATTGGAAATCTCTCTTCGTTGAAAAACTTAACGCTGGCCTACAACCCTCTGGCTCAAGGAGTGATCCCACATGAACTAGGGAACTTGTCAAGGTTGCATCATTTGTGGATGACAGATTGCAATTTATTAGAGGAAATTCCAGAGTCATTACGGAATATAACAGATATGGTATACGTGGACCTCTCACAGAATCAATTGACAGGAAATATACCCAACAAATTGATGGTTCTTTTCAAATATGACAAATTTGCTTTTATTTAAGAACAATTTGTCTGGACCAATTCCAGGCAATATAAACAATCTTAAGAGTCTTGTAAATTTGGATCTGTCAATCAATTAGCTAAATGGAAGCATCCCCAATGGGATTGGAAACTTGACAAACATTGAGACACTACATTTATACAAGAACCAGCTCTCTGGGCCTATACCCTCTGGGCTTGATAAGCTTACTAATCTATTCTATCTCAATCTTTTTACTAACAGGCTTGCAGGACAAGTGCCCCCAGGAATTGGGATAGGTTCTAAACTTGTTGAGTTTTATGTATCAACGAATGAACTTTCGGGTCCTCTTCCGCAGAATGTCTGCAAAGGTGGATACTTATGGCTTTCATCGCTTTTAACAATAAGTTTACTGGAAGCCTGCCTGATTTTCTAGGAGATTGTCCTAGTCTAACCAGTGTCCAAGTCCATGACAACCAGCTAAGCGGTGAAGTTCCTATGGGGTTATGGAGTCCTATTCCTGTTGGTTACAACAATCCGGCATACGATAAAATCTTTCTTAACAATCCGAGACTTTGTGGAAGTGAGCCATTAAAGCTTCCTTCCTGCTCCCACCATAAAGGGGTTTTTGAAAATCATCAGTACAGGGTATTGATTGCGGTTATTGCTGTCGTAATCATAGCCTGCTTGATTGTTATAGTTTTCCTGTATAATACATACAAGAATTTTGCTCAGGTTAAATCAAGTACTATAGTTTGGAAACTCAGACTCTTTCACAGGGTGGAATTCTGAAGAGATTGACAAAAAATAATGTTATTGGAAGTTGAGGTTCACGCAAAGTGTACAAAGTGACACTGGGAAATGGTAATATTGTTGCTGTGTGAAAAGGATCTGGAATAACAGGAAATTGAAATCTTTCCAAGACAAGGAATTTCAAACAGACGTGGAGACTTTAGGGAAGATCAGACATGCTAACATTGTCAAGCTGCCCTGCTGCATCTCTAGTTCAGTTTCTAATCTGTTTGTGTATGAATACATGCCTAATGGTAGCCTATATGAACAGATTCATATTTCTGAAGGGGAACCCTTGGATTGGCCTACTCGGTATAAGATTTCTCTTGGTGCTGCTCAGGGTTTTTCATACCTGCATCATGGTTGTTCCCCTCCATAGGGATGTTAAACCATATAATATATTGCTTGATTCTGAATGGAAGGCCTATATTGCTGATTTTGGTTCAGCTAAAGCTGTGGAGAAGCTGGGTCAGGAGGATGCCATGTCGGTGGTTGCTGGTTCATATGGATATATCGCCCCAGGTATGAATTTCCAGACGAACAGATTCATGCCTATGAAAATGTGTTTGTATTAACGAAATGTGTCACTTAACAGAAAATAACGATTATAGTTAAATTGACTTAATTGATGGATATGTGTGCAGAGTATGCTTACACCCTGAAAGTGAATGAGAAGAGTGACATATACAGCTTTGGTGTGGTCCTGTTGGAGCTTGTGACTGGCAAAAAGGTCAATGATGTAGAGTTTGGAGATGACTCAGGCACTGTTAACTGGATTCGGAATCGGATTCACGTCGATGGTAATAAAGTCCTGGATTCACGAATAGCAGACTCTCATAGAGAAGAAATGAAGTTAATGCTAAGGCTGGCTCTGCCATGCACCAACACGCTGCTGATGAATAGGCCTTCCATGAGGGAAGTTGTGGAAATGTTGCTTGTCTGCAGCCCAGATGAGCAGATTAGGAAGGCAGTAGCGGCCAGATTGCCTCCCCATCTCGAGAGGAATGGAATCCCAGTGCTTTTACATCCAAGTCTACATTTACTTCCTCTTGTGCACACACTGGTGTATATCTTTTCCATGACAATACTTGTGGCATAGATATGTGACATTTTTATCACCCATATTAGAAGCATTGTTCAGTTACGCTCTTTCCCTTGCTAGACTGCAGGAGAATTTGATCAGTATAGCCGTACCAGATATAACTATATTGATTTTAATAGTTTCTTCCATACAGGAAATTTTCTACCTCAGTGCAAGTATTTCATCGATTCCTTGCATAGAAGTATTTGTTATGCACTGATATACCAAGAACAACATTTTAGGCTTAAAAAATAAAAATAAAAGGCCCATTGGGTCTTCAGCAAAGACATTAGGAATTCAGCTAATTTTGGAAACAAGTAACAACACGGCTAGAATCTGTGTCAAATTCCAAGGATCATTCAAATAAACATCTCCCTATAAGCGACTTCTATACTATCAAAATCCACTCAGGACTTGCACCTTTCCTTTTTTGCTTGTACCCCATATTAACAAAATGGAATGGATAGTGGGATAACGGTTAACCCAAGTCATCATTACATTAATCACTCCAATTTACGAGTAGAAGAATCATGGCCCATGAAAATACTAACAAAGAGGTTGTGTTAATAAGAAAAAAAAAATATGTCAACTAATTAGTAACATTTAAGACATCTAATATTTAGTGATAGGCTACTACTAACATAAGATGTTAGTGCATAGAACATTACATTAAACTAATAACTAATATGATTCAAATATGTTTCATTGTTTCCTACTTTATGAGGAAATTGTCTCGACTTCTCTTTTGGATGGGGAAATCGTTGTCCAAATATCACACACGAGAATCATTTAGCTTGAAAGATAATGTTCCTTTTTGGCCAAATAAATAAATAGTTGTATGTTTATTATTGTTTGAGTTTTGGGATTGCAAATGTATTAGTAGGAAAACATTGAAAAAAATCAGTTTGATGGATCAATGGAACTACTTCTTTCAGATGTTGTTGTTCATACAAGTTTGAGACTGGATACTTGATTGGGCTAGTAAGTTGAATTTTTATAGTGTGAGAGTTTGTAATTTTTTGACCTTGCAATCACTGGGACAAAAAGCTACCCATAGTATAACTCCTTCAAACAAATCCTCTTCATCATATTCCCACCTCCATGTCCAATCGGTTCAGAAGGGCTCTCCACTGGGATTCACAATCACTTTATAGTGAGCTCTTGCAAAGATTTACCATGGGTAGTGATTGCAGTGAGCCATTGAGTACCAAATGCACATGACCCACAAGAAAACTTCTTTAATGGACCACACAACTATGTGAACCTACTCATCCAACATCTGGTATCTCCCTGCAGGACATCAGTTTCATATTTTTAAATTTCTTGTAATGAATGTGGATCAAAACTAGTGGCTCATCGTTTATACTCACCGTCATTTGATTGCATTAGAGTGTGATCCTAGAAACATAATTGAAGCACCGAAACAAATTGTTAATGGTCGGCACAATCTCCTCCCAAGCATCAAGAGACAGTCGGTGCTGACTCTGCCCTTCCACAAGGTGCCACCTCTTGCACACCAAAGGGAAGTGCTTCCTATCAGTGGACTTCGGGTAATGGAAAACATGTGCCATACATTCATCAGGAATTTTCATGGTGCAGTCTAAGCCTTGTGGGTATTTCTCATCATGTTGTTCTGATTCCCTAGGGGGTATGACCACAGATGTCGCATACCCCATTACAAAATCCCTCCCTCTTTTCAATATCAAGCAATCACTTTCCCTACATTGCTACCTTGAGGTAGGCTACTCAAATCAGTTCACTAATCCTAAATGGGTGTTTCGTGATGCAAAATTCCCTCTTCAGATTCCCAAAACAATACTAGGATATAACACAAGCCCTTGGCTTCGACTTTGAACTTTATGATTTGGGTTTCAAGATGTGAATCCTTACTTCTCAGATCTTTCATGCATATTACAAATAAGCATTGGACTTGAATCAAATTTTTAGCCAAAACAACAATGTATCACTAGTCAAGACTCACAACACCGACTCAAATCTGAATCTGTAGAGCTAGAACTCATGTGGGTACTCCAATATATGATCATATAAATATTGGAGAATCAGAAGAAAAATGTACAATAAGAAAGTAAAAGATATTTCAAGAGTCGTATATTCCAACCTGTTGAAATCGTATTCAAGTCAAATTTGAACGGAATGATCTTTGAGAAAAACCTGTTTCCCTTACCGACAACAAAATTCCTGGTTAGGTTAATTCCACATATCAGAATTGATTATTTGCACACGTTGTTTTGCCTCATAATTATTTCAAACCCCTCCTTCCTTTAAATTTCTCTCCTTATACAACTCGGCACTTGTTCTTTCTTCTTACCAATCCCAATACCCTGAATCGAGCAGTCAATGGTGAATTTTGACCCATAATCCTATTAATCAAGGAAAATATGGAATTCAGAGGAGTCCATGGAAAATAATGAGTCCCAATATCTTGAATCCAGAAATCAATGGCGACCTTTGACCTAGAATCATGTTAATCAAGAAAAATATGCAGCGCCAAATGGATACCTTGGAAATGTTGGGTTTATATATTTCACCTATTAAAAAGCTTTATATTATACATTATATAAATTTATTTCGTGACCAAATTGCTTATTTATTTTGGTCATTTTTAGTTTAGTTCTTATCTGTGACCAAAATTGGTCATTTATCTTGGTCATTTTTAGTTATGTCACTTAAATTTATCAATTTTGGTCATTTATCTTTTGAAACAAACTGTGGTGACCAAAATTTTTGGTCTCTTGGTCACTAATCTCTCATTTTGTACTAGTGTTAGTTTCTTAAAAAAAAAAACAAATTACTTTCATGGCATGACTGTTTCAAATTATTTTCATTTCACATCTTGTTTGCATGATGGTAGTGTTAGCACCTGTATTGAACAAAAGCAATATAAGATCATGGGGCGGGGATAAGATTGTGTTGTTTAAATACTTTGGTTTAAAGATATGATACAAAGGTGACGTGATGGTCTAAAAGAGCAGCCAAGTTAACAAAAATCCTAGGCTGTGATCGAAAGAAGGAGCCAATCCATGGCTAATACTCCCTCTGCCTTTCAAAACATGCGAGGAAGATAGCAGAAGTTCGGGCCTTTAGCCACCTGCACAAATCAAGGGTTACAAATTGATTCGGGGATGATCTGCGGTTCATAACCGATCCGCTGGGAGAAAGTGCAAGTTAGTTAAAGAAATGGGATTTGGCAGAATCACATATATTCCTCTCGATCCGATGGCCGAGGATTAAAGACAGCGTGGATCGATAGCTATTTTGGTTTCTGGGAGATGAACATGCACACGGGATAACCTTTAATCCACCCGGCGGAACTCATTATATGCTGCCCGATCCAACGGTTGGAGATCGGAGGGTAATAGATCAACGGCTAGCAATGATTCCGGAGGTCGAACTAGCACGACGGATAATCCTGGAGTGCCCAGCGGAATTGGGTACGCGACTAAAGATCCGACGGTGCGTAGCTGAAGGGATATCGCATCAACGGCTGGGAGCAATTCCGCTGATTAAAGTTGCTCGACGGATAAAGCGAAGGATCCCAGCGGAATTGGATGGGCGCCACATGATCCAACGACCTGCTTGTAAAGGAAGATCAAATTGACGACTGTAGATGTTTCTGGGACCCAAAGTTGCACGGTAGATAAAGTCAGACGGCTCGGCGGAAAAGCACACATGGTGTATGATCCGAAGGCCAGGAATTTGCACAGAAGAGATCAACGGTCGGAAATGAACCCGGAGGAGAAAGATGCACGGCTGTTAGAGATAAGTAGCGGTTGCGGAAATGAATGCTTCCCATGTGTCTAATCGGGGGTGTCCTATAAAGGCAAAATTGACCTCTCCAGCGATTATTTTATTGCTTGGGACCCGGCGAAAAGGACCTGTCGATTTGGGCACTCCCAGTTGTCAGCACCAGGCGCATTTCGAACACACACCTCCACAGTGAGCCAGGTAGGACCTTAATCCTGTAATTACTTCACTCAATTATCATTATAAATTAAGAAATGGATCAACAGGGCGAAGCCTCTGTGTCTGGTCGGGTCCCGGATGAAAGAGAAGAATTCTTGGTAGATAGACACAGGGGTGTCTGCGAGCCTTTCTTGTCTACAGGAAGTGTGTCAGGCAGCAAAGAGAGGCTGTGGTCTTGTTTCTCGCAAGGGAATGACGTTCTGAATGTATGCAAGTCCTTTTTGTACTTTTTTGCCCTAGAGCAAACCCTCCACTTCCCTGAATTTTCCGAATGGTGCGTAGTAAATTATTCTCCCTCTCAGAGAGTCATTGTGAGTCGGTCCGCGTCGAAGATACTGTGTAAAATTGATGCTTCGGCCATTAGGGGAAATCTTAGCTTGCCCGAAAGTTACCCTGTGAACCGTGAGTCTGTAAATGAGTCTGTCCTTGCCGAGTTTTTTAAAAGTTGCAATGATGACGCTCGCTCTCGATTCCTGTCAAGTATCCTAAGGGAAGGTCAGTCCCTTGAAGGCCTTACCTTGCCCTACCCCTTGCACATTTTTAGAACTGAATTGCAGTGGGTAATGTCTTTGGTTTGTCAAGTGTTAGGTCTAGATGACGACTGTCATATAGGTGATGTTATCCTTGGTTTCCTGCTAAAAGTAAATTCTTTAAGTCCCGAGTCCCAGTCAGTTCCTGTGCTTAATTTAGACGGATATCTGGCCGAAGCGATCCACCTCCAGTTGACTGAATTACCCAAGGTCCAGTTTTTTAGGTTTCAAACACACCTGCTTAACATGTTAGTATGTTCTAATGTTACAGAATTGAAGTTCATAAGTACTCTATCCTCTTTTGATTTGCCAAAGCAAATCAACTTGATCGAATTTGCCAAT
>LPNX010389447.1:1991-25493 GCA_001517045.1 Pseudotsuga menziesii | reverse complement strand
CATGAACTGACGTAACAATGTAGGATTACGCACCTGATAAGCTCGATTGAGCTGGGAAACAACCAACTAAGAATCCAAACGGACTTCAAGCTGGGTGATGCCTCGTGACCTAGACAAGCGCCACCCGCGGCGACAAGCTGTCCTGAAGGGGAATAAATAACCCATGCTGCCGAAGCCAGGTTACAAGTGTGACGGCTGGCGCCATCAGCAAAACCTACATACATCTCGGAAGACATCTGTAACAACCAACAGATAATATAAAAAATGAAACTGACAACCTAATGTACATAAAAATACATACATTAATATACAAGAAAAAGTGCTAAGCCTAGGCATAGTACTTTTTTAGGTAGAGCCCATTTCTAGGCTCAGGCAGCTTATTCCCATCATAATCCACTAATTCATATGCGCCTTTACTCAAAACTTTAGACACAACATAGGGTCCCAACCACATGGCCTTGAATTTTCCTGCCCCTAGGGGTTCTTTATCTTGGTCCCAGAGCAAGACAAGTTCCTCCTCAGAGAAAACCCGAGGTTTGACCGTTTTATCATATTGAGATTTAACCCTATTCTTATGAGCTTGATTTGCAGTCAACGCATCTCTACGTTGTTCATCAAGGTGTTCTAAATGGAGCAACAGTTCCTCAAGCTCAGTTGTGTCAGGTAGCACATGAATAGCTATCTGCAAGGATGGGATTTCACATTCAATCGGCGTAATAGCTTCCACCCCGTGAACGAGTTGGAAGGGGGAAAAACCCGTAGCAGTTTTGACATTGGTTCGATAAGCCCAAAGACTAGGATATAACATGATGTGCCAATTTGAGCGGGCTGCATTAATAGTACGTTTAAGTATAGTTTTTAAAGTTTTGTTTACAGCCTCAACCTGACCATTTGCTTGCGGATAATATGGAGAAGAATCTTCTTGTCGGAATCCGAGCATGGTGGTCAGCTCTGTCATCATGTGATTTTGGAAATGACTGCCATGGTCAGTGACAATCACTTTGGGAATACCAAACCTAGCAATAATCTGATTAAACATGAAGAAAGCTGTCGTTTCCCCATTGTCTTTGAAAGTAGGCATTGCCTCTGCCCATTTTGTGAAATAGTCGACAGCGACAATGATGTATTTATGCCCCCCAGCCGAGGCTGGGTTGCATGTCATATAATCTATCCCCAATTTCATGAAGGGGCCTACCGAGACAATAGGAAACAAGGGAGTAGGATGTGAGCGCATTTTTCTGGTGTAAAGCTGACATGGATGACAGCGTTTCACAGCTTCCACGCAATCTTTAAAGATGGTGGGCTAGAAATACCCGGCACGTAATATCTTCTAGGCCGTTGCTAACCCAGATAAATGACCCCCACACGCTCCGCTATGGGAATCATTTAGGACAATCTCTGCTTCCTCATGAGTAAGGTAGCGACGCGAGACGGAATCTACCCCTCGTCGATATAATGTATCTCCTATAATGAGGTAGTTTTTAGCATGAAGGCGTAACTTGCGTCGGGATTCCCTAGAGTAAGTGGTAGGATACTTCAAAGTTTGGAGATATATAAGAATATCTCCGTACCAAGGATCAGAGGTGGATATGAGGAAGATGTGCTCATCTGGGAATGAGTCATCCTGAACCACTACAGCTTCTTCTGTAGGGAATTCTGCTATAAGCTCGGCAAAAACTAAGGATTTTTTGGATTTAGCGGATTGGAAAACCAAGTCAAACTCTTGGAGAATGACTATCCACTTATTGAATTTCCCCCCAACAATCCGTCGAGATAAAACATATTGGAAAGGGTTTACATCCGCCACTATAGTAGTGGTCCTCAGTAAGATGTAGTGCTGTAACCTCTGTACAGCATAAACAACCGCTAAAGCTAACTTCTCGACGTGGGAGTACTTAAGCTCGGGCCCAACCAGAGCGCAGCTAAGTTAATAGACAACATGCTCAATGAGCTTGTCATCCTCTTGAACTAGCACTACCCCAATGGTAGACTCCGACGCGGCCAGATATAATAAAAAATCCCTAGAGTAATCTGGTGGGCGTAATAAAGGAGCCGACAACAAGGATTTCTTTAATGCCTCGAACGTGAGTTGTGCAGTTTCATCCCATACAAATGGGGTGTCCTATTTTAGCAGGTGCATGAAACCTTTTGTGATCTTGGCATAATTAACGATAAAACATCGAAGGAAGTTAGACTTTCCTTGTAGACTCTGAAGTTGCCTAAGTGAAAGAGGAGGAAGCAGATTTACAATGGCCTCAACTTTTAAAGGATCCACCTGAATGCCCCTACTAGAGACAATGAATCCAAGCAATCTACCTGATTCAACGCAGAAAACACACTTGTGGGGATTCAAGCGAATTTTATAGTATCTGCATCTCTCAAAAATCAACCGTAAATGATCTGGATGTTGGATCCTCTTGCGAGAATGAGCAGGCAGATCATCCAGGTAAGGCTTGACAATGGATTTTATGTTGTGAAAAGCAAAGTTCATGGCTCGTTGAAAGGTTTCCCCTGCATTTTTCAATCCAAAGGGCATTTTTCTATACGCGAATGTACCCCAAGGGAAAATAAAAGCAGTTTTATGCTGGTCTTCCAGTTTGATTTGGATTTGATTGTAGCCGGAGAAACCATCCATAAACGAGAATAACTCACTACCCGCACATGCATCTATGATCTGATCAATAAACGGTGTAGGGTAGTTGTCCTTAGGACGGGCTTTGTTAAGGTCTTGAAATTCCGTACAAACGCGAATAGTCCCTTGCTTTTTTATAAACAGGAACTGGGTTGGACACCCATTCAGTCAAAGCTACGGGATATATAAAACTTGCTTTCAACAGCTTTTCAACCTCTGCCTTCACAACCGCCGCTTTACGCGGGTTCATGGGGCGTAATTTTTGCCGAACTGGCTTAGCATCAGGATAGTTTGGGATCTCATGTTGAACAATAGATGGATCAATGCCTGGCATCTCCTCATATGACCAAGCAAAGATATCGCGGAATTCCTTGAAAAGGGCAGTATAAATGACAATCTCCTCCGAAGAGCAGCTTGCACCTATATAGATATTTTCCACGACGTCTGGTTTAACAGAGATGTTGATCGGTATAGTGGCAGAAATGTTTGCCATATTCCCCTCGGCAAACACTCCTTCCCTAGGTAAAGGGTTGACAGGTGTATCAACATCATCCGACAGTCTCACATGAAACTCTTGGTTTTCTATCTTGCTTAGCTTTGGAAGGAAATAAGATCGGTGATGAAGATCCTCACATATCTTATCACGTGAACACATAGCTTCTAGAATAGCTTCATCGGAAGGTAAAACAATGTCTAAGCAATCTATGGAATGTAAAGAGTTTTCCGCCCATGCGGGCATATATACTTCTTCCAGATCATCTGAGACTGTAAGAGGATCTGGAATGGGATCTACAGTGGTTTGGGTAATAGCTTGATATGCCACTTCCACTGCAGATAAGGGCACTTCCAGTTCCTGAGGGGTTGGGAGGACCCAAGGATCATTCCTATCGACCACCAAATCAATGGACTTCTCTACAGTAGTAGAACCGATATAAAGGACTAGAGCTGGAATATCGAATGTGTCCATCAATGATGCGTACATTCCATCCCCCAAGCTCTGTGCAACAGGTTTGGCCTGATCAACCAATGGCACAGTGGAATCTTTAGACTCTAAGCTGCCTTTACGAGTAAAATCAAGTTGGTCAACAGTGACCACCTTGCCCTCATGTGGAAAAACCACGACACAAAAGACAGCAGATGCAACAGCAGACATTGCATAAATCCAATTCCTACCCAGAAGCAAATTGTAGTCCAATGGAGCATCAATCACTTCGACTTCAACAGACATTGCTTTGCCAGCCAACTTAATCTCGAAAGCTGGTAGGATACCATGTGGACAGAAATACCTTCCATCAAAAGCAGTAAGTAAAGTGGTTGATGGGACCAGCTCTGGGGATCGAAGAGCTTTCCAACAGGCTAGGGACATAACACAAGTAGAAGCTCCCTCATCAACAACTGCTCATCCAATGGTCCTACCACCATGGACAACATCTATCGATAGAGCTACATGATAAGGGAGGCGAATTTTAACATCAGAGAGATTAAATTTCGCTAAGAGACTCGAAGAGTCCATGCTACCTAAAGCTGCTAAGAGGGCATCCCGCTGAGCGGGACAGCTCTGTAGCACCTCCAAAGCTGACATTGCACACGGAGTCTGATCCAAGTCTTCAAACACAGAGTAGTTAGAAGCGGCTCGGGCATTTGGGTTATGCAAAGTATTCTTAAAGACACCTTTGGGTATCTTTGGCATTATTTCCACAGGTTTCTCTATAATGAGAGGGTTGGAAGATTCAACTACAGCTTTACCCTTCTCATCGGTCTCTTTCTCATAGTTTTTGTTCCTGGTTTGTAACAAAGTTGAGTATCTAACCATGTTGATATAATTGGGGTCAGGGGCAGCTTGAGTGCCCCCTGCTACGGTAGAAGCTGAAGCAGAATTCTGCCCTTGGGGAAACGGATCCTTCAGGACAGCAGGCGGTTGAGCTTGTAACAGCTTCTGAGCTTGTTCCATGAGGGGACAAAGATGAGTAAGGTGGTCCCCTTGGCACAACTTACAAATGAACTTGACTTTCTTCTTTTCCTTTTTTCCCCCATCAGCATTGTTTGCGGGCTTTGGCTTGTTTTGATTTTGGTTTCCCTCTCCCTTTTTACCTTTATTCTTCTTCTCGACAGGCTGCTGATTTCCCTTCGAAGAGGTTTGTGCAAAAACATTTGCACTTTGGGAGGAGGGGGCAGCCTTTGTTGCCTCCACCGTAGACTGTTTGACAGACAATTGGTGGAGTTGTTTTGTCAAAGACTCTATAGTGGGAGAGTTTACGGACCCAACCACACCATCGGCATGGGGTCCAGGATTGGGTTTCTCGGCCTCATGTGAAGGCCTTTGTGCCTCAGGGATAATTTCATATAGAATCCCAGACTGTGAATAAATCAAGTCCAACTGTTGGGCCCTGAGTATGGCTTCTTCTTCACTAGTCACTCCTAATGTGGAAACATCCTTAGAAATGTATGGCAACAATGACTTAAGGAACCACTCTAATAGAAACTCAGGAGGGATGGTAGCTTTGATAAGACTCTTTCGCCTCCTCCACTCTTGGATATGATCCGAGATGTGGGTTGCCTTGTTTTGTCTGAAAGTAGACAACAAATCCGTTCCGAAATTGTAACGAACCGGAAGCTGAAAGTGACTAAGGAAAGCACTAGCTAGGTCCCAGAAACTACTAAAAGCAGCAGAAGGCAGCTCAATGTACCATTTTTCCGCAGTGCCAGTCAAGGTCCTCTCGAACAGCCTCAATCTCACTGAATCTTCATTCAATGAGTTGGAAGAACACCATAAATGGAAGGTGGTGGCATGAGCCCCAGGATCTTCACCAGCCTTACCTTCAAACTTAGGGATGTCCGAGGGTAGTTTGGTGGGAACAGGTGGGCACAAGGGGTCATGCCTCACCGGGTCATTCATCAATTTGGATAAGTTTGGCAAGTTCAAAGTTGACAGAAAAGGAAGTTTGGGCCTAACCGGTGCACTAGATATGCCATCTTGGGGATTAGAGGGTCCAGCCCCCGAATTCCCATAGGTAAAAATGGGGTTACCCCTGACACCGATTGTGAAGTGGGAAGGTTGCTTTGAAATGGATTCCATCCGTAGGCCACCGGATTTTGGGTGGGAGGTGCAGTGTAAGTGGTTCGGGCCATCCCCATAGAAGCTGGGGTCTGAAAAACTGGAGCAGGTATCCCTCCGCTAAACAAAGAGAAGGGAGAGCTTGAGTATGGGACCGAAATAGGGGTATGGAAGCTTTTCCCATAAGAGGTGTTGCCTCCAAACTGCACTCCTACATATGAAGGAGTTGGACCTACGTATGGAATGGATGGGGGGATATGCCCCCCATTCCAAGGAAATCCTTGGACATAAGCCGAGGATCCTACTGGACCACTCTGAGTAGTGTAAGGGAAGGAAGAGGGAATGGTAGGTATACTGGGGATCCCAGCAACCATGTTACCAGAAATACCTCCTATGTTGGAGTGAACCGGTGGTTGAACGACCTGGCTCGCTGGAGTTAAAGGGGTAGAAGGCAAACTAGATCTAGGGGCACTAACCGGGGGAGGTAGTACCCCTTCAACTGGAAGGGTTGAGGTAAACACAAAATCACTCTCTTCTGCAGAAGACATGACTCTACTCAAAGGGACACCTACTACTGGTGAACTAAAAGGTCTAACTTGGACGATCATAGGATCGTTAAGATCAGTCAAGGGAGAGTTAAAATTTCTTGCAAACTCGTCAGTCTACAATTCTTCTATCTCAACTGTGTCTAAATCAAAACGGTTAGCTATCAATTCCGGTTCACCAAGAACCTCACTTACTCCTACCGGTTCAAAAGAACCGTCTATGCCCAATCTCCGCCTTTGGGGTAAAGGTGGAGGCTCCAATGCAGGAAGAGGAGGAAGGTTTCTCAACCTTCTTGACCTTCTAACTAGTTGGTCCTCCAGAATTAAAAATTTGACTTAATCACACCCTAAGGTCAACTAAGCACAAGCAAATCCACAGAGCATACACTAAAAATATCCTAGAGTCTCAAGCAATCAAACCAGGGTATAAAGATATGCTTTCCCAAAGAAAGCTGATAAACAGTTACTTGGCGTCCTTGAGGGGTTCTCAGGCACAAGCGGAGGAATCACCCACCACCCTCCTACACTTTCCACAAGGGTTACCTTCCAAGCCCATTCGAGGTGAACCAGAAATAACCTTCCAGTTTACCTAGGTATGAACCCTAAAGAGACAAGAGACTAAGGCTACCTTGACAATACCAAGTGTCTGGGGGCACAGTCGCAAGCCGAACTCGTACACATGGGCATGGTAGCTAAGCCCGAAACTCTGTCTAGGACAGAATCCCCATATGCATAAAAGTCCTGGGTTACGTTTTGACAAGGATTCGGGGGGTTATCCCCTTTGTCCAAGCCTCCACACGGCCTAGTGCTTAACTCCCGTTTGAGAGGAGCTTCCCAGATACAGTGATAGAATCAAGGATTTACCTAAAGATAGGTCCACTACGTCTGAGTTTATAACTTGTGGCAAGTTTACACTCCCTAGCCCACAAGTCTAGCCTAAGCTAGTAGGTGAAAATGTCCTAAAAATAAAACTTACTAATAAATTTTAATTTATACGTTTATTTTAAGGCTGTTTCTTACTCAAGAGGAAGTGGAAGTGATGTACTATATGGTGTTTTGACTCAACAAGAAATAAATGAAAGTAAAGTGTTTTCAAAGCAAACTACTACTATAAAACAAACTTCTTTTCATTTTTTCAAATATGTATTGATGAACTAAAGCACTGATAAGAGAAACTAAGCCTATGTTTTTGTAATTTTATGAGATTATATATTTTTAAAATGAAGCAAACACTACTTATGCAAAAATTACAATGCAAAAGACTAACTATGTTTTGTTTTCACTTTAAAAATTGCTTAAAGAAACTACTATGCATATACAATGCACTATGTTTGAGTCAACTTGAAACTTATGAACTGTAAATAAACTACAAACTGAAACAAATAGGCCAACGGAACCTACAGACCAGCAAGAGAAGCGGGCTAGGCACTTAGCTTGGGTGCAAACAATGATACAAAACCAATGCAGACTTAAAAAGGTAAGTGCAAACTAGTAACTGACAGAAAGCAGACTGGGAAAAACAGAGCCCAAGACCCTGATCACTGATCTAGACTAAGACACTTTAACCAAGAACCGAAACAGGCCAAAAGCTTCAGGATGCAAATAGTAAATAAATCAAGTAAAAAGACTCAATGTCTTTCAAAAAGCACTAAGATGTGATCACCTGAGGCAATCAAGCAAACTCTACAGCATTCTTAAAGAAAGTCTTCCCAAAAAACAAGGAATATAACAAGAAAAGACACAAGCAAACTCTTCTTTAAAAATCCAAATCTTCAGGAGTACTCACGACTGTCTAGTAGTGCAACTCGCGAATGACTCGCGACTGTGCAGTATAGCAACCCGCGAATGCAACTTTATATTCGCGACTGTTCAGTGGAACAACCCGCAAATGGGTATAAATTTTTTCTTAAAAGCAAAGAAAAAACCCTAAGACTTTGAAACACTGAAGTAAGCAAGAGCCAGGATAAAAAACCACAAGCAGACTCACAAGCAAAACTGGTTAGGATAACAGAAATGACCTACAGTAGTCTAGGCTTCCCCAGCGGAGTCGCCAGTTCTGTTGTAAGGGATTATGCACCTAATAATATTAGGTCGGGGGTTACCAACATACTCAAACACTTGCATACAATTGACTTCTA
This sequence comes from Pseudotsuga menziesii, assembly GCA_001517045.1. Lineage (NCBI taxonomy): Eukaryota > Viridiplantae > Streptophyta > Pinopsida > Pinales > Pinaceae > Pseudotsuga > Pseudotsuga menziesii. Next base: position 17,123 of record LPNX010389447.1, on the reverse strand, counting down.
AAGTGCAGAATAGGAAATAGGAGGGTTAGAAGAACTTACTTGTTAAACGATGTTCGATCCTTGCTAGTCCTCTTCCGATATGCTCCACTTCCAAAGTCTTCAAGGCTCACTCCTCTTTCACCTATTCAGAGACAATCTTCCAGATATAGTATGATTCATATATATATGTTAGCAGGTTAGATAATTCAAATATGAAATACTAAATCATAAACAATTATCAAACCAAGATATATAAGACACATGTGGAAGAAGTAATCTCTTTATTATCAATAATGAGAAAGTTCAGAGTACAACCAAATGTCTGAGACAAGGACTCCTCTGTCACCAAAGGATTCTGAGTTTCACTGCTCCAAAGACTTCTGTAAACAATCCACCAGCATAACTTTGCTCCAAAAGTGTAAGTCCCTACAACCTTCCCCAAGGCCTGTATTTATATGGGTGAAATAAGGCAGTTCTCGAAGGTTGGGGAAGTTGTAGCAGTTAGGGAGATTAAGTAAAATGACTTAACTAAACTCCCATTAGCGCATGATTTTGTGTTTTCATGTTAAGGAGTACATTCACAGGTATGTAGTAGAGCAACCCGCGAATGACTCGCGACTCTGTATAAGCGCAACCTGCGAATACAAGGATTCGTGACTTGCTGTGAAGGAGACTCGCGAATGACTCGCGAGTTGTCAAGAATGAGAGTCGCGAATACATCCCAACATGGCTAAATGGAAAAGTAACTAGCTAGATGAAGGTAGAATGTATTTCATGACAAGCCAAGCTATAGTGTTAAGGGCAAACCTCTATCCATAAGTGTCCTTTTGTGTGCCGACATGAGGGATATCAGCACTCGGATGGAGAGGTGCCACTCAGGTGTATAATAGACTAGGGTTAAGTGGGTCAAGGTCAACCATGTTAGCAAAATCCAGAAGATGAGTAAAATACTGTACCATATGATCCAAGCGGGCCCTATTTCCTCAAATATCAGTGTCATATAGGGTAAAATTCAGGTCACTAGCAAGTACCAAGTTGGGATAATCGAAAATGCCTCCAGATAATATATTATCCTAAAATGAGGCTCTGTTAGCATACGGACCATAACAGTTAATTATGGAGATTACCATATCCAAGCCTTTGAGTCTCTCCTTGATTAATATACCCGCATAAGAGTGAAAATACTTACAACATGCTAGATGAGGGTTCCAGGCAGTAAGAAGACCCCCAGAAATGCCATGTGAGTCTAGAGCACAAAATTCCCAGCTTGACTTTAACTTGGAAAAGAAGTGAAGGGCTGAGATGTGATTGCACATAATTTCTTGAATCAGTATCATGTTAGGTTTGAGAGAGGAGAATAGAGATATGAGGTATTTTCTTTTGGTAAGCCCCCAAACCACAAAATATTCATAGAGATGATCCTCATTGGTCAACCTAAGAGTCAGTTGATAGTGCTCTAAGTTCCTGTGGTGAGTTCAAGGATCTGGTTGCAGCTTTGATACGAGCTGAGAGAGGGGTATAAAGTCCAGTGGTACCCAAATATCAATTGATTTGTTCCACCTCAGCTTCTTGATAGTAACATTCTGGAATTTGATCGAGTATAAGGGGAGAGTAGAGGGAGAGATAGGATATTTGTTAGTCAATATATCCAAAGACTTTAGAAGTGAAGGATCCAAAAAGGAAGGTGAAGTAGTAGGACTAGAAGGGCTAGTAGTAGTGATAGGTGCAGTGTTCCTCTGGAGTGGAGGAAATTCTTCCAATGTAAAGGGAGGAGGAGACATCAAGGATTGGCTATGCTAAGGTGGAGTAGTAAAAACAGGATCTAGGAGGTATTGAGGCTGAGGTTTCTCAAGCAATGTTTTCGATATCATTAATGTACTGTAACTATCCCTTAGTAAGGTTGCCAAATGAGGTTGGAGATGAGGAATTCTAAGGTCCAGGAGGAACGAGAGAGCTAGAAGTATGTGAGAAGTATCAACAGGGGGAGACCCCTCCATAGGTGAGTTAGAATCATGTTCCATCCTAGAGAAACCAAGTTTTAATGGAAGCCCATGTCGTAGGGAGGTACAGTTAGTTTTTAAATGTCTAGTCTCAAGATAGTAGCTGCACTTAAACAGAATGTTCAAATACTCTAATCTTTGGGTAATAACAAAGCTTCCACAGTCAATTTCAATCTCCAGCAAGAGTCCTTTGGAGACATCCAGTTCTACCAGAACCCTAGCCATTCTCTTGTCAAATATCAGGTGTAAATATTTTTCCAAAGCTACGAATATCCCAAGTGAATTTGTAATACCTATTAGGAAGTCCTTATTCCACAATGGGAAGGGGAGAGCTGACATTAAGACCCAAAGATGTCACTTGAAAACTCTTTCTTTGAGTGGTTCAAACTTTGTGTACCAACGACTGAGCACCAGGGAGCCATTTCCAATAGTCCATATGGAGTTCAGTATCTGGGATGCATCCGAGTCCTCGATAAAGACTATGACGTGCCAACGATTGGAAAGAAGGTTAATGGTAGGCGTATAATTTAGGATAGGCTTCCAGTGGGTCGTGGCCCATGAAACCCATTCTTCCTTGTTCATAATGAAGTATTCCAAAGGACCAATCAACGCCCTACAACATAGTTCAGAAACCCTATTGGGCATAACGTCCCTCCCAAGTACATAACGACACTTTGAGTCAAGGGATTTTAAGATTTTTTCTTTCTAATGTTCATGATGTCAGGAAGAGTGGCTAAAACCCCCAGAGGGACCACTAGGTGGAAAAAATTTAGGAGATTCCATGCTCATCAAAGTAGAGTCGACAACTAGGGTACAAGCCCTCCTCAGAAGAAGACCTGAGATGGGACCCGAGAAGGATACAATGAAGAGGCACAACCCTCTAATAACAAGACCCCAAAATAAATATAAAGAAGGGGCACAACCCTGAGTCCAAGGTAAACCCAACAAAAACAGTAACCATAGCATACCCCGACTGGGATCAGGAAATAAAAAACAGATAATGAAACCCTATAAACCCAGAAAAAACATAGATACTTCCCACTTTTATAGCATGGTTGGTACTAACCCTTGTAGGAGGGTAGAATCCATGTAGGGTTAAGACCCATCAATAGTCAAGAATAAAAAAACAAATCTTCGAGATTAATAAATAAATCTTGCAAAGTAACAGTCAAAATAATGTACCTAAAAGTCCAGGTCTAGTGAGGTGCAGTAGACCTTCAAGACACATCATTACACAGAAGTCATAGCCAAATATAGACCACGAAGATGCATCATTACATAGAGGTCCATCCATAAAGGTGATGAAAGCGGCATACATTGAGGCATTGGTCATGACCATGCAAGATTTCCCAATACAAGTAAAAGGCGGCAGAATCCCGTTAATGTTGCCACAAATAGCGGAGAGGAAAAATGGTCCAAGTAACTATAATAGGAATAAATGACAGATGGGTAACTGTGTATAATCAACTCTACTAACGAGCTCAATCTTCCACCATGGTATGACTTACACAACGATCTCATCACTGACTGGTTTCTTGCGGCCATGAAACCCTAGAGCAGCATGGGCCAAGAAACCCTAGAGCAGCGAACCCTTCTACTACATAGAGTGTGAAAGGGTGGAGGGTGCAACACTAGGACTTCTCGGGAGGTCACCCATCCTAGTACTACTCTAGCCCAAGCATGCTTAACTGCAGAGTTTTGAAGGGATCTGGTGCATTAACGCTTGTATGATCACACCCCTCTACAACGTTCATAGATATATTTTAAGCGACACATGTTAGTTGTAAGTTGAGTACTTATATATCTCCTCCATGTTAGACATTAGAAAATGCCTTTTGATACCATAAATAAAGTAGTTGTTCCCTCAATCATAAATGACAAATATGATTAAGTTTTATGTGAAATAAACCCGACACATGGTAAAAGATATTAAACAATAACTCTTTCCACCAAATAAATAAGGAGTTGTCTAAAGATGTGATCTAACCTTTTTCCCGATCATAACTTTTTTATGTTTAGAATCTATTTTTTATTGCAAAAATAGATTCAATGTCCTAAAAAACCTATATTCTGCTTGGATTGTGCAATCTCAATACTTCATATTTGAGATGCCAACAATTCCGACTAGATTTTAGAGAAAAATGATCGAAAACAATCTAAAAAAGAGGTATAAATTGTCTAATATTTCAACTACTCAATAAAAGGCCAAGGCCATGTAATAGTCACCACTAGGTATGTACCTATCCGGTATATTATCTTTTTTTGTGCACAAATTTCAAACTTATTTCATGGTTTTTCTACATTTAGGGGAGAGGAGCCAGTTGCAGAGCGACCTATTTGGCATAGTAATTTTGGACATGTAAACCATCCAAGTTAGTGTATGATAGAGTCTATCAAGGGTTGCATTCCTATTGTGGTTGTTGATGAATTTAATGGGAAGTTAATGAACTCCTTTCCCACTTCATCTATTGACATTTCCAAGGTGAATCTCCCTCTCATTCATTTTTTCTTGGGCCCAACGGTAGAGCAATATCTCCACCCAACACTAGAGAAACCTTAACCCTATTCATGATCCCTCCTCTAGTATTGGTTTAAGGTGTTCTACTTCAAGTTTCATTAGTTCCTCTCACCAAATAGTGTTAGGTGTTTACTTGGTTATGGTTTTGCTTAAGTGTCAATTGTGCCCATTGAATTGAACCTAGTTTGTCCCCCACACTTTCCGTTAAGCTTTGGGTAGGTAATTGAAGTTATCCTAATATGGATTTAAACTTTCTTCCTCATTGATTTTTGTTGTTTGGAGCTCACCATGGATCTTTTTTTTGCATATGTAACTTTTTTTCTAGTTGTTTTGGTAAGTAAATGTCAAAGGCATTGTTTGTGGATTTAGGAAGAAAGTTGAATTTTGAGGAGAAGGTTACATTCACTAATAGGATTCCAATCCTACCAGATTATGACCCTTTGTGTTTATCAACACATCAAGTTTTCATGGAATTTGTAAGTCACTTATGTGTTTATTAGATAAAATGGAGTTTATTGTTGCTTATTGTGGATACTTTTCATGTTTGTTGGTACTTTTTCTATCTACTTTGTTTTGCATGTGGGTTATTCTCACTATTATGGTTATATTGTCATATGTGATTTATTATTGTGTACTATGGTTATTCTAGGCACTAGGTAAGTTTAAGGATTTTTGAGCATTGGGTTTCTAGATGATAATTATGTGTCTTCGTAGGGATTTATGAGATTTGGGATTTAAATGAAAATTGGGTTTTGTTATTTGTTTTAGTTGTATTCCAATGTTTCCTGCAATTTCTTTGGTGTGTGAGTGATATTCGTGACTCTCACTCTCGTTAATTGAGCCCTCTTCTCATTTGTGTTCGAATTAGCCTTCCATTCATTTTCAGATCCCACATTGTCTTCTAGGTCACTTTCGTTAATAAAGTTGACCATGGAAACCAAAAGTAGAAGGGTTGTTCCCTTGTACTTTATATTACTTGTGGTGTCCTTTATATGGCTTGTGTTGTCCATTACATTATTGCAAACTAGTGATGGGTATAGTTGGAAGAAGCAACCACTCAAAGAGCCCTGTAGCAATATGGTGGGTGAGTGCAATTCACATTGTATTCCTAACTCCCCCATGCAAATGATGCACACCTGGAAGAGGAAGGTGACTAGAAAGTTAAAAATTGAGTGCATTATATGCAGTCTCGTCAAGATCCATGTTGCATTTGTGTAGAATTTCGTAGATATATTCATCATTGTATCCCTTCACTATCTCATGAAGATGTATTTCTCCATACTCGATAGAGTATATGTTCCTATTTCTTACTTCTATAGAGTAACATACTTCATATTTATGTTCAATTTATATAATTCTGAATCATGTCAAGTTACGTAATTCCAAATAGTGAGGATGTCATTTCTCATAGTGAATTCCAGATTTGTCTATTGCAAGTCAACTTTTGACTTAGGGCATTGATCATATTCTTTTGTGTTTCATTAAATTAGTGTGCATTTATGTCTTGGATCATTTCTATGTAATTATGTGTTTGATTAATGTTTGCATTTAATCCTTTGTTTGAGTAATATATGGCTATTTGTATTTTCATGTCTTTTTAAAATTGTTACACTGTTGTTTTTAAGCTATGTCAAGAATAACAAAATTTGTATTTATGTTCAAGTTCTATAATTCTGAAATTTGGATTTATGTTCAAGTTCTATAATTCTGAATCTTGTCAAGCCCTCTAAGTCTCCCTCTAAGTATCTAGAGTTACAATGTCAATTCTCATAGTGAATTTCAAAATAGTCTATGAGAGTCAAAGTTATGAGTTTAGTGTATTCAACATATTCTCATGTGTTTATTTCAATAAGTATGCAATTATGCCTTGGGACTTTGTTATGTAAATAGTTATGTACGTATGTGTTTGAGTAATGTTTACATTCCCTCTTTAGTTTGACTAATATATGGTTTTATTTTCATATTGCATTTTTTAAATGTTGCTACTATGTATTATATATGTTTTAATATATATTATATTAATGATACTATCCATTATATTATAGCTACTATATAATGTTTACTCTATGTTATTATTTCCAAAATACTTGTTTACTAACTAGTTAATTGTTACTTAAATTAATACCATTTACAAACAAAATTAAAGTAGTAATGAAATATTGCAATTCCAAGTAATTAATAATTAAATTATGAATAGATGTTGCAATTAGTAATGGGATATATAAAATCATACTTTAATTTATATTAACAATAGCCAAATATGATGAATAAATGAAAAGGAAATTGATATCTAAAGTTTAATAATTTCATTGCCCTTATAACTTGGGATTGAATATAAATAAATCATGACTTTAACTCTCATCCAATGAAAACTAGAGGGAAAACAAAAACTTCCTTTATAAGAAAATCTGCATTGCACATATTAGGCTAAATATAAAAAAATTTCATGCTTGAGGATGGTGAGTATTCTCATCACCCTAGTATGTTGAGTTTCCTTCATTTTCTTGATTAAAGAATGTTGAGATTCTTGCATTTACTTGATGTAATTTTGCTACTTATATCCAAGGAGGAATTAAAAACCATAGTTCTAACTTGTGCTCAATACCCTTAAAGGAACTGGATGTGTTGGGAAGGAATATACAAGATTGGTCCTTAAACTAGTAAGAAGATATTGTTGCGGCTGAGAAACTAAATGATAGCGGGGGATTTGAATTTTTATAAAGTCTTGGTAGAATAATGTATTGTGTGCAATTTTATCAATCTTTTTTGTAGTCCTATCAAGATCCTCTATCCTCCCTTGTTCCTTACGAATTTTTTGTTGCACCTTTTGTTTTTATTTTCCATATCTTTCCAATTGTTTTTGGTATTGTTTTTCTTTCCATTCCCTCTCTCTTTGAATCCTTTCCTGCTTTCAATGTTCTTCTTCAAAAATCCTTGCTTCCCTCTTCTCATTTACTAGAACCTTCTTCTTTTGTTTCGATTCATTCATCTCGTGTCTTTTTTTGTTCTACGTCATCCATGAGTTTGATGTGATAATATGAAGTTAGTAACTTTGAACTCCTACTTAATCAACTAAAATATGACGTTCCCATCCTTTTTTTCGTTGTCACTCCCTCTAATGGTAGCCTTAAGAATTGTTCAATTATTGGTATGGCACTTTCTTGAATATGAGTATCATCTATGAAGTTTTGATTGTTCTATATTGGATTCTTGACTGAGTGATTCACTTCCTACATTATGTTCTTCTATACCTCCTACATCCACATAATAATAGACAACTTTGTTGTTTAGGATTGCTAGAAAGAAAGGAATCTTATGGTTTTCTTCATTAGTGTCAGTAAAAATATGTGCATTCATATTCATCATGGCTTCCACTAAACACTGAGGCTATGGTACATGCCTTGGAAATGCCAATTTATCATTGATTCTTCCCATTACTTGACAACCTTTAGTCACCCTCAATTCAATAGTGTCATTTTCAATATGTTATGCAAAATTTGTATGCAATTTGTGTGATACAATAGCTTCCATATTATCTTGAGTTTCATGATCATCAAATTGAGTAGCAATAACAACGGTTCATAATTGTCACCTAATCGATGGTAGTATTCTTGACAAAGGATCAACATGTTCACTATACAATTTCCATCTTCCTCATTGTGTATATCAAAACTTGTGTTACAAGCCATATCACTGACAAAAGGATCATAATTTACTATCTACTTTCCAGTCTTCCTAAATATAACCTTGATAGATACATGTATTTTTTTTCCATCCATGATGCTTTCTCAAACTTGAAGTGACTCTTAAAATGCCCAAACACATTGACATTATGGGGTTGCAACTTATGAGTAGTTTGTGCATGAAAAGTCAACAAGTCAATTCCCATCTTGTTTTACCCCTCCATGGTTTGTAAAGTTATTTGGATTCCATGGCCATCAAAAATTAGCAAGTGTGTTTTTCAAGTGAGACACCACTATGTACAATTGTAGAAAAATGATGTATCTAATTCATAAACAATTATTTAGCCATCCATGCATTGGGATGTGAACCCATGCATGCTCTTGGCTCACAATTTTTGATATATTTATTCAATAAAAACTTTCCCTTAAACAAATCAAACCTAGGGATTGATACACTAGATGCATTTACAGAACAAAAAATAGTGATCCACTACTTCTCTTAAAGCATAATTTTTGTCACATTCCCACTCCCTATCTTGGTAATTACCTACATTCCACAATTCCTTCCAACTTGCAAACCAATCTCATCATAGTTCGATATACATGCTAGGGTATAGGATTTTTTTCAGATGTAGTTGATAAATTGGATGAGCCAAAGCAATTTTTTACAAATCCCACTCTTCCCTTGGAGAGTGTCAAGATGGAAGTAGTTAAACCAATGCAATATTTGATCAAACCCATTATTCCTTTAGAGAGTGATGTGACTATTGCTAGAAATTTCTTACTTGTAGTTCAAAACCTTCTAAATAAGGGGGAACTATGTTCATTGTGAATGATCCCCTGCTAAGATCTAAAACCATTTCCTTTGATATGAATAGTCCAGTTGGGCCTTGCCTTCATTCTTATGCACCCTTCCAAATAAGGGTTCAATTTAAATATCAAATGTTTTTTTGATATATTATAGATGAAGGAGACTAAGTTGGCATTTTATCTACATATGCTTGAAAAGGTTTCAGTTCTCCTAATCTTATGTCAATTTCCAATTCATATTTGGCCATTGATATATACCCAATAAACAAATTTGGGTTTACTTCCTCAGATTCCTATTTCATTAGGAGTGAATTTTATTATTAAGGAGGGTCCATTGGACTTCAACATGCTCCTTGATCATGGTTATGTATATTATATATGTGGTGTATATGCTCTTTCCTATGATGAATTTATGTCACATGGAAGCATTGTCACTATTGATCAACATTCATTTGTTGAACCTCTTCTTTACCAAACTTTAGACCTATCATTCCCTTTGTTTGTTTCTAGTGTTTCAATAGACACTACCCTACCACAAGTGAATTACATGGCCTCATATCCCATGTGGCCAATTACAACTGAGAAAGAGTCTTTGATTCATGCTCTACCTCATAGGACTTGGTTTCGATATTTAACCAGGTGATTTATCCAATGGTGGCATTATATCCTATCTTTCCCCCACTTGCTTCAAGTGAATGTTTACACATATGTTTTCTTTGGGATGGAATCTGTCCCTCATATGAATCTTTCCTAAAGGATATGGTTGATTCTAAGAATCCTTTGGATATTTTTGTCCTTTCCAAATATCATCTATTTGGATTGAACCCAATTGCAATCAAACCCAAACTTAGTTTTACTTTTGAGTATGATCTCATTGTTTGTGATCCTCAGACAATGGAGCGTTTGAGTCTTTACTCTATCATTTAGTTGAAAGTTGGTGTTCCTGATGAACCTACTTCAATGGGGGTTTCACTCAATGAACCTCTCACATAGAACACGAAATCATTGGATATTAAATAATACCATTATTTTTTTTAGATATTGACCCAAATTCCTATTGTTGAAACCCCCTCCCAATACCTAAAATCCCCCTCAACCCTTTTTATATCCCAAACTTTATAAACCTCCTTATCCCCCCACCCTAAACCACTCATCCCCCCATCCCCCATTGTGCAATATATTGGCTTGATTTTTTATAGTTTTAAAACCCACAAGATGAACTCATGTGCTAAGATATTGGTCAGCAAGTGAAAACCCCTTACTTGATTGTTCTAGTGGGTCTTTAGACTCCTATGATGATGAGTATATTCTTGTAGACTCCTTTGTTGATTTCGACTTTGATTTTTCTTATGAACCTGATTGTGTTGATTGTAGGTGTTTAGGCCTCAACATTCCTGTGTCTTTTCTTGTAGATGTTTTCTTAGTAATGACTATTATGGAATACATTGAAGCTAAAAATACCCCTATCAAAATGACTCATATTAGGAATTTATTTTTAAATTTTTAGATATGATCATGGTTTTTTTGTTTCTTGGATATAGGATTTTGAGTTGGATTCTTGGTTTCTTAGAGATCGTGCTTTAAATTTTCTTCAATCTAGTTAGGCATATTTGGAAGCTTGTATATAGGTTTCAGTTTTCCCTATGTTAGGGAAGATTATGACAGTTTGAATCGGGAGACATCACACCGAATACCCTATGATTAATGATCTATCAGAAATCAAACAATGAATAAATAAGGGAGAAGAAGCAATGAATTAATAAATAAGGAGAAATAGACACATGGATCTAGTTAGAATTCCTATAGTTTCCCTACATCCACGAACTCCAACTTCAATCCAATTAGAAAGTCTAGTACCTACACATAGGAACACATTAGAGTCTATGAATAGGACAAGTGTCTACGAATGGGTGTGGAATATAGGAACAATCCCTAGAGATAATAAGTCTACTAAGTATTCATTCCACATAGGTAGCTTATGAGGTCTCTCTTCCAAGGTATGCATGCCGAACCATTCTCTACTAATGCAAGCAAGTTTATTGCATCCTTGATCCTCCATTTCGGTGATATATTTATCTACCAAATCCATGAATAAATAATCACATTTTCTTCCTGATTCAAATGGCATGTCCTCATCTATCTTTCCCATAGATAAGTACTCTTCAATGTCCTCCTGAATCAAGACATGTGCACTTGTCACATCACATGCTATGTCTCTACAATCATCCACAAAGAAGGTGGGAGACTCCTGCTCCTCATTTGGCCCCAAGATAAAGAATTCTTTCACCCAATCTTCATTCCCAAATGATGTGGCTGAACTAAAATTGTGGGGTGAAGAACTATGAACCAATCCTCTACAACTCTCATCAACCAAGCAAGTGGATGCATGAACTCCTCCACTTGTTGGTTTGACAATGGTGTGCTTCTCAACCTCCTCCATGAAGGTGTGAATTGCACCAAATGGAAACTACAATTATTGATCCTCCTCAAACCTTTGCAAATCAACATGTTCCGAAATCACACGAGGTTCCTCCTTTGATCCAATAATGCAATCATCCATATGGGATGGGATGATAGAAGTGTAGGAGGGAATATGTGATCTTTGCAATTCTTGGTGAAGTTTCTCTATCTCCATATTAGACTCAAAGAGGGCACTTTGAGTGTTTCTCAAAGAGTCTTGGGCAGCCATCAACTCATCATTGAGCTTACAAATCTCCTCATAATCCTTGGACGCTCTATGTAACATATGAACAAGCTCATACAAGTGATTTCTATCTGAAATCATGTATGGAGAATTACCTTGGAGTGCAAAAATTGCTCTCGGGATCTTATCCATGGCTTCAAGGAAAGATGAATCTTCCAATGAAGTAGCTCTCCAACATAGATCTGATACTGAAACATGAGTTTCATGGAGAGTGTGTAAGGATTTTTTGATCTTATTTTCATCCAACTGCAATGACCCTACTAGGTAGGGAGGCTCATGAGAGTGAACTTCCTCCTCAACATCTGTAGAATAAACCGCATGAAGCTCAAGAGGTGAAGTGGATGTCGATCCTGGGTCTTTTTCTTCAACTGCAAGGTCTCTATGCTCAAAGGAATGTTTACTTGCAACCATCTTCTCAATAGGAATCTCTATGTCACCAACATAGAGAGGTGGACATCCATCAGTAGATGTCTCACTAAAACTTGAGCACCCATCAATAGGTACTCTATCATCCATGTCCATGGTGTCACTAGTCTCTCTAGGTTGTACTTTTGCATCATTGATGGTAGGAACTAGTTCTTCTTCTACCTTGCTATCATCTGATACTGATTGGACCTCCTCAAGGTGATGATTCTAATGCACTAGTTGATGAAACATTGGGTCACAAAGTTGATAATATTGTTAATGGAATGGATAAGTTAAGTCTCATAGATAATGAAGAACCTGCTCTTGAAGAAGAAATAGAGAAAAGACTGCAGTAACCATTTTGTGGATCAACATGATCTAAGACATTTCCAAAAATGTATGATGATTTTGTCACATTAGATTGTGAATTAAACTATTATGCTTTTGATGAACTTGCTTCTTTTCAAGAAGCAGTAACTAGTGATGTATGGAGAAGTGCAATACAAAGAGTACGATGTTGTCATAAAAAATGGAACTTGGAGGTTGGTGGAATGCGTGTTACCCTCCCCACCCAAGTTCAATTCTTAGTGACATGTTTGCTCTTCTTGAGATCCTTTGTAATGAATAAGTGGATTACCGACAGTCCTATGTTCCATTCTCGATTAAAGAGTTTTTAATATGGGTTGAGGGTTTTTTTTTTTAATTTGAAATTCTATGTTGTTTAAATCATATTTTTAAATGCATAAATAAATTTAGCCCTCAATTATCTCAATTTAAAATATTTTTGAATGCATCAATTTAGCCCAGAGCTAAATTCATTTAAACACGTGGAATACGTTCAAAGACGGTTGAATGAAATCTATAAATATATATATTTATAATTAAGATTATTTAATCCATCCAGTTTTTAACTCAAAATCTCAAATTCTTTTACCATATTCGTGCCAAAAACACATATATAGACTGCAGAAACTTAACATGCTCAGATAATTATATATAATTTTTTTTATAGAATATTTTTACATTTGGAGTAAAAACTTACACTGATATAGATTAGGATTGAGTTGAGCCTGGACAGGTGCTACGATTTTACATGCCCTAGGATTGAGGAAGGCTATAAGTTATACAGTGTATTGATTGAACATTCTGTTGTTGTTGGGTCAATGTCCATGTTGGCATACAATCCCAGCTGTTTCATCACTGCCGTATTTTTACAGGCTATGTAAACTGCTTTGAGCAATTTCCTTTCATGGAAATCTTGCGCCCATTTAGTTGAGTTATCTACTAATACGGCCCCCAGTCTCTCCATACAGCCAGCAATAATGTCTGCTAATGCACTCTGTAATTCATTCACAAGTTCCATAACATCCCCTGTTAAACTGCAATCTATACTCTTACATAATTTGTATAAACTGTTCCCTGCCCCTGCCTTCTTCCAATCCAGAGAGTCTCGTCCATGTGAGATCACCTCGGCTTTCGTTTTACCTTCTTCTGGAAGGTCACAGATTATAACAGCTGCATCTTGCATATCTACTACTCTTGTAGTATCAAGACCAGTCTTTGCAGTTTGTTCCTGTAATGTTTTGAAAACACTATCTGCCGCTTTACTCAGCAAGCTATCGGTTGCGGGATCTGATTCCTCAACCAAATCCATCAGTTCACAGGCCTCAGAGTATGCTAGTAAAGCATCTCTTCCACAGCCAGGTGACAACCGAACGATTACATTGATCAATGAAACCGCTGTTAGCTTCAACGACGGTTTGGTTGCATATATGAAATACTCTTCCACTTCTAACACAGGTCCAGGATGTCGTTTCCACAAGTACTTCAAACCTGTTGATTTTCTCATGATGCCGGATCCAGATATCGTAGACCTACACATACTGTCGATTTTCTATTCTCTTTCAGAAACCTAATTAGGGTTTTGCATTCTGAGCCATCTATGGTGCCCTCTTCCATAAGGTCCTTTGCTTTCTTGATGGAATTTCTATTGGTTGCAAAAACGGTCCGAGGACTTCCCCACAGAAGGTATACGTTCTCCAAAATTGCTCGGTATTGTGAAAAATCTCCGTCCACTGTTCTGTCCTGGGTTGATAATAACTTTGAGGATATTTTCTGCATAAACCTATTATCCAATACAAGCTCTGCGACTAACCAACATCCTTTACAAACGTAAACCGCAAGAAATTGTAGGCAATACACACATCGCAGCAATGTCCTCAAGAAAGGTATTTGCATTCCTTCCGCCCCGATCATTTTATTTACGCTTTCATCAACTTTACTTTTCTCCTTAGAAGCTGCTACTTTCTGCAACTCAAGAATGTGCCTTGTCCAAAAGTCCTCTACCTGGAAATAGTTCCACCATCTTTCATTTGGATTCCAGCTTTGCCATCTTCCATAATACGCTACAGAAGTGAGGGTGTGTGCAAGAAGTTGAGGGATGTGCAAGAAGTTGAGGGACCTTTTAGATGCAATGGTAGAATGAAGTCAATCACGCTTGATCCATAAAATAGAAATCATCCCAAGCAATCCGGACCCTGCCAAGCCTAATCCCAAGGCTGCCAACATGCATTAGGATAGTAGACAAAAACGCGCGCGCGTTTTGCTTCAATAAAACGCGCTCCCGTTTTGCTTCACTAAAACGCGCTCCCGTTTTGCTTCAATAAACTTAGTACTAGAGTTATGTTTATAGGTATAAAGTTTTATTTATGGCTAAGAATTGCATAAAATGATTAACTCTTTGAACTTTGTCTAAACTTTAAACCCGCGTTATGCTCTAATATGGATTTAACTTTGTTAAAGTTTTAATTCTATGATAGATTTGTTTAAAATTTATATCCATCCATACTATATTGGTATAAACTATGGACTTAAATGTGGATTTATAACTATGGGGAAGTTTGAAAGATAAGTTTAGAGGGCTCCACAACTAGCAAGTTTTAATGCTACGCCAAGTGGAAGGTTTGATGTTGCACTTTAGGCTTGAATGGTGATGGTGAGGATGATGATGATGATGTCCATGATGTTGATGGC
>LPNX010389436.1:53515-67099 GCA_001517045.1 Pseudotsuga menziesii | reverse complement strand
TGCCACGGCAAAAAAACACTTAGACGTGGCAATATCCACGCTTATCCGTGGATATTGCCACGTTTTTGCCGTGGCAAAATTGATCACTTGTACTAGTGTTATATGATATTGTTTAGAATAATTGTCAAGCCTTATTCTTATTTCTTGTTTCTTTTCACCTTATGCCTAAGAATTATGTCATGTGTTTTGATCTATTGTATTGATTTGTAATTAAATATTTGATTTAATTTATTCCTTTGCATATGAAGTTTTAGATGCATTAATAGATTAAGTATCTTGTACATTGTTCATAGCAATATGATTTATCTTTTCCATCATATAGTGATTAATGGTAGAATTTAAATCATATTTATAAGTTTTCTTCTTGTTCATAAGTTATGTCTACTTTCTTGTAGTATTATCCTATCTTTTGTAAAGTAGGAGTTATTTGTTTATAAATAATCATGTTTACTATAGCTTGTAAGTTGACATTTTTTAGTCTACATATTTTCGTAGAGATTAAGTTAGATTTATTCCCTTTAGTTTCTTCACCTCATTTGAAAGTCACTTTGACACTTCTCCTACTCATGTTCCACTTACATTAAATCCTTATCCTCAAAATAATCAAGGAGAATGGAATTAGTGTCAATCTATTAGTTGCATGTATAAGTTTTCTAGAATGCATAACTAGTTGTTGTAAATATTCCTTTGAACAATCAGTATTTAAAGTTGTTTAAGAAATCTCCTTAGATAGAGTAGTTAATTATCATAACAGTATTTATATCCTTATGTTTATAGAGTAGAGTACTATAATGTGATACTTCTCTGGTCTAGTATTTTGTTCTATTATCCTGATAGTTGAATTCTTAGGAGTTTGACTCAGTTTTTCATTTTGAAAGATCTTTTGATCTTTTGTTTGCTAAAGTATTACCACGATACTGTAGGAATCCCTCTACCTTTGCATATATTGTGTAACAACTCTAAGCCTACCATCCTTGGTCGATAATTAAATATTAGGTAAATTATTCAAGACAATATTTTACCCACCATTTTGGTGCCATTTCCAGGGAGTTGTTCTGTAAGTTAGAATAGATATCGGCTGGTGGCACAGGAGTGGTAAGACAAGAGGTAAGAACCTGCACATCTGTTATAACAGGAGCCCCCAAATCTAGTGGTATCAGTAGCATAGGCGAACCTATAGATTCTCATGATATATTCGTTAAGATAGTAGAATTTTGTTAGAGTTTTTATTTAAGTTTATACGGGGAACATAAAACCCCAACTATCAACATACCGAAAGGAATTGAAAAAAAAACACCTATAGGAAGAAGTTCTGCTGGAAACATAAAATATTCTTTCGGAAGATCTTAGAGGGGAAGCCATAGAAGACATCCTAGCAGGAGGTCCTGAGGGCCTCATTCTTAACAAAGTTCAAAAGGAGTAACCATTGGGAACTCTTAAACCTTCCACTAAGTCACAAAATTAGATGATACAACTTTTATTTTCTAGAGGAATTAAACTTTACTAATTTTTCACCCCTAGGTGAAAGCTCTCTTTGGCCATTCAATAAACATAGTAACCCCACAAATTGAAACATCCATAGTAGCATCTCCTATTCCTATAAGACCCAAAAAAAGAATGGGTGATCGGGGGAATATTTATTATGGAAAAGAACATTGGGATGCTCCATTCTCACCTCAAAATAAACCTTCTAGGTATACTCACTTTAGAAACCAAACTTACATAAACAAGTAGGAAGAAGAAGGAGTAGCAAATACCAATTTCTATCCAAAATGTGAAACTAAACATCCATGACGGGAATGTCCACTGAAAAAAACCTCTGCATGTCATATTTGTGTGGGCCATCATGTTTTTCCCAAAGGCATCAAGATGGATCCTACCAAGATAGAGGTAATCATTGGAATCCCCTCTCCAAATACTCTTCCTTCTCTCGATCCTTAAAAGTATTGTGGATTGTCATCACTTGTATATATGTAAATATGTGTATATTTATTGATGTTGTTCTCGAAGAAACCACAGTATCGAAATGACCAAGTCGATGTTTTAGATCCATACCAGGATTCATCATCAGGACAATGTCAAATGTGCAGAGAGCGAGAATCATTGATAAATACTAGAACCGGGTAGAAAAAGTCTAAGGTCGGCCATGGAGGCTAGGGTTTGCTGGATTAAATTTTTTTTATTAATTTTATTTTAATTTCAAAATGTGCGGAAAATTTATTATTTAAATATATTTTTCAAAAACAAGAAAATGTTTATATTATTAAAATTTTCTATACAATTGCTAAAACAAAAAATTTTAATAATTAATTATTTAAGAAGTTTATAAGGTGGTAACTTTTATTATTATTAAAAAAAAAATAATATAAACTATAGTATGTGAAAATCAAAAACAGTTGAAATATATTTATCATTATTAATAAATTTTATTTTTAAATGATTATTAATGTGTCTAAACTCAAGGAATGATTTTCTTTTTTAATTTTAAATTTTTTTTTTTTTTTAAATTCTCACTCTCTCCGCATTCGACATTGTCCTGATGATGAATCCTGATATGGATCTGAAACGTCGACTTGGTCATTTCGATACTGTGGTTTCTTCGACAACAACATCAATAACTTACCACCACAAAAATTTAGCAACATAAATGTGTATATTTATTTGAATAAATAAGTGTAATTTATAATCATTTCTTTGTAGGGGACTTTTTTTCTATGTTTTCAAGAATAAAATAAATCATCTAATAAATGGTTTTGAAATTTGGTTACAAATGGGTCTTTCTATTTCTTTGAGCGGCTCATGGGATATTACCTAAAAAACAAAGTACTCTAAAAAATACTGAAAACATATCTTAACTTTGAAGTTTTAGAATTCGTGTATATCATTTTCAAACCACTTATTTTATGATTTCATTATGCTTCAGACATGTACATTTCCAATTACTTGAACAAGTGCTCAAAAGACTTACTTTAATTATCGTGTTCTTTAGAATTTTCACACCTATGGATTACTAGCTCACCTACACTTCTTATCAAAACTTGAATCTTAAATATTTTTTAGGACACTCCGGGGTAAGGGGAATTTCTACTTGCGGGGAAGATTATCCTTTATAAAGAAGATAGACTGAGAGGCCTAGGAACATCTTTAAGTTATTCTCTTTTGACATGATCTATAGTTAAGGCCATTTTATGATATATATATATATATATATATATATAACTCATGTGTTTAGCAAGGCTTAGCACGCTCTAGTACCAATCGTCTTCCATATAATCAAAATATTTTTACAAGGCAAACCCGCCGAGGTACTGAACAGGCCTATTGGTACTGTCTATATTTATCTTTTCTAAGTTACTTATAAGAGACTCATTTCCAAATGACAAATTGCTCGAAAGATAATGCAAATAGAGAAACTAGTTTTAAAATCTTTGATGAATAAGGAAGAATGCTAGAGAGTTAATTCATACGACTTATTTGTGGCCTAAAAGCCTAGACAGATCCACAATTAGCAATAGTCTGATCTAGAAAAGCTCATTTTTATAGAAATATGTATGAAGGATCATATGAAGGGTCTAATGTTGGTATGAATAAAAAGTCAAATGATGTGCTGAATAAAAACTATGACATTTTCGTATCTATGGTTAAGTGTTAGCTTAATTTGGTTGGGCAATAATCTGAATCGTATCATTTGAGTCACATGGACATGATATTATGACTAATATCGATTCATGATAGTACGAATTAGATCTAATACGATTTCATTTTAGCTCCATATGGATATGATATGACCATAGGGTACTTCCTAGTCATCATGACTCTGCCATCACCCTTATCTTCTTTTCCGCTTGCATGCATAAGCTATCAAATAAGTTGACATTCTTGTTGAGCTAAGGCTATTGTTATGAATTTGGTTATGCATCCATATTAATTTACATGTTCAACCTATCCAAAGTTCACTTTGGACATGGTTGAACTAACTAAACTTTAGAAACTCATTTAATTACTCGTTTTTGATGGCACACGTTTCAAAGATTCCCATAATGGCACGATCGTCTAAGCATGTCGAGCTGTTTGTATGATCATTTGGTAGGTTGAATGCAACACGTTTTTAGACAACACTGTCTGAACCTTCTCCCATTCCATCCTTTTCATTGATCATTACCACTGTAGAGTGTTTTTGCCACCTTTCTCTCATACTCCCTGCAAACCTTGTATTCTTCCCTTTGCTTAAACCATGTTGAACCGATTTGAACCGCAGAACAACAAATATTTATTTCAAATGATAGAGTTCAGAGAATGCCGGGAAGTATTTTTATGCATTGTTTGGAACCTGTTTCTCCATCTACTGCAAGGATACGATGAGGAAATCTCATTTCTTTTTGTGATGGGGTTTGATGGGAGAATGGATAGGGTAGGACATATTTCCTTCCAAGTCATGGAGGAACCTATTGCCCGTGCCACCAAGCTTCCCCGAGAAGGAAACCAATGGCATAAACACTGGTTTGTTCCACAGGCATCGCTTAACTTTTCCCTCAATCATGAATTTCGGCATGTGACAGGCGTAAAAGGTTATCACCATAGTTGGATAAAGCCTGAATACATCAATCTGTTGATGGTCATTATTCATTTGGTTATCTGTGAACGTAAGTTTAGTGTTTTCAAATCTTTTCATATCTGTTTATTAATGGCCCATTTTGTCGATAATAAATGTCTTAATTTTCCTTTCTTTTTCCTTCAAAGTCTAGAAAAAAAATGTCAAACCCGATTCGCAAAAATACCCTTCACCCCAAAATTAGCTTATACCACCATAGCTTGATAAAACTTTAATCCTAGACTAGCTCAAGGAGTGAAACCAACCTTGGGAGAATTTTGTATTCAAGGTGCTTAACCCCCATCTTAACATCCGCAAATGATCCCATTATCTTCACCATGGCACTAGTTAAACCTCACCTATAGAAGATGAAAACCCCAGCATTGTCCACCTTGATGAAGATACCTCAGAACCTATCCCATCTGCACCAAATAACTATGCCAGTCTTGTGTATGCCAAATTTGTACCTTTCTCATGACCTTGCACCAGTAAACAAAAGGTGAAAAATGTTCAGTGTATGCTCCATCCAAGTACCCATATTGTAGTTCATTCTAATGTGCAGACCGATCATTCAAACGATGTGGCCAAATTAGAGAAAACTGACCCAAATTCATCCCTATTAGCATTAGCCAATATTTCTGTCGAGTTACTAAAACATGTTGATCAAACAAACATTCCTGCATTTTCCCAGGATATTATCCATGAAGAACACATTCCCACTGTTTATTTGGATCCACCATTAAGGGAAATGATTCCTCCACAAGATTCCAAACAGTCCGCGGAGCCATCTACGCCACCTCTGCCAACAATAGACCAGTTAACTTACGAGTTGGCTCAATCAACAAATCAAAATGAAGGATATGTTAAGTTGATTTCAGATCTTTGGGAGGAGAACAAAGAGTTGCAATTGCATATTAAAAACATGGAGCACCTCCACAGGATTTCTAGATTTTCACAGAGGAATCAGCAAGCAAGGCCTGATCTTTTAAAATCATGGGCTAGGAAACTGAAGTTCAAACCATCTGCTTCTTTTATTTTGACCAGTGGGAGCTGGCATTCGTTCGGTTTGGGGGAATGTTGGCCGTCATTTTTTCACCATTTTTGGCTAATAATTTACATATTGAACACATGTTTTGTTACCTTTCAGCATATTTTCTACCATATAGTTCACCATTCAGCAACAGGTATGATCATATTTTGAATTAATGCAAGTTATGTTTTATTTTCATTATTTCATGATTTTCTTGTTTTAATTCAATGATATGTAATGATATACTAACATATGAAATTTTCATTGTAGAGTCATGGTATTCAGCGAACCAATGAGCAAGTATTGCATCTATTCTAGATATGCACAGATCATATCCAACACATTGTCCAACTCATTGTTCGAACCATCGAGCCAACTGCGCATTGTTGTTACATGATTCCTGAGCGTTAAAATCATGAAATGGCCTGTAAACTATTTTTGACCATGCTCCAACATTTTAGCATGAGCCTCCTTCTAAAAGAGTGATCATATGATGCGTCTGTGTGACACCTTAACACTATTTACAATTAAGATGAGTTTGTATGCCACATTGCGTGCGAGAGAAGAACCATATTTGCGAAGAAGGAAGAAAGGTCATATGTTGGTTATCAGTTTAGTTACTTGTCATAATGACTACTTTATATTAAGAGTATTCGACCACCAAAAGGGTCGACTTACTCTCCCTTTTGTAAAACTTTATATATACGGAAGCTGTAATGGAGATGGAGTTAGTTAGAGAAAGATGGAGACATATAGTTTTTAATTGATACATGTAATCAGTCAGTTTAGAAAACTCTGTAACACCTTTCTCTTTACTTTAATCGAATTTATATGGTTGTTGTGTATGATCTTGTCTTAAGAAGCATGAACCAGTTAACACTCTGATTGTTGGGAGGCACCCCCATTAACTAGAGCCTTTTCTTTCTGTGTATTTTCATTCTTCCTTTCCTGCAAGTAGTATAATTTTATTTTTAATTTGTTTCTGTAACTTAGTCATTGAAATTTTTTATGTTGTTTACTTCGTGTAAGCTTAGAATTTTAGATTATGTTGTTAATGTAATTTCTTTCATAGGTTAAGCAACTGGTTGGGCATAGTCTAGTTTTCAAATTCCTTTTTCAAATCTTTTCAGTCTATTCCTTAGTTCATGTTAGTAGAATAGATTGCTTTGAGTCAATTACAGTAAATTCAATTCTTCCCTTTTCCATTCTGTCATGAATTCAGTTAAAGTTACCTTACAGTTTGTTTAATGAATAGATAATGATTCTTTTAATTCTGACTAGAATTTAAGTTATTTCATAAATTGAATTCAATTGCTACATAGGTCTCATTTTTTGTCCTTCACACTTTGTTATCATATGCATGAGTCAGTTGTCCTCAACAAATCATTTTGATTCACTATTTTCTTGCAGTTTAAGTATTTTATTCAGGTATACTGTCATTTAGATAGCCTATTATGCCTCTCAAACAGACCTTCATTTTATTCTTCCATCCATTCTTTCATTTAACCCTGTGTGTTTTTAATCTGTTTTGAGCTTGTCTCTTTAGTTTTTCGATTTGGTTTTGATAGTAGTAGTTAGAAAATGGTTGTATTTCCTTTTAAAAACCTTAGATGAGATTGTTTAGAATACTTGTTAATCCTTATTCTTATTTCTTCTTTCTTTTCACCTTATGCCTAACAATTATGTTATGTGTTTTGATCTATTATATTGATTTGTAATTAAATATTTGATTTAATTTATTCATTTGCATGTGAAGTTTTAGATGCATTAATAGATTAAGTATCTTGTGCATTGTTCATAGCAATACGATTTATATTTTCCATCATATAGTGATTAAAGGATAGAATTTAAATCATCTTTATAAGTTTTCAGCTTGTTCATAAGCTATGTCTACTTTCTTGTAGTATTATCCTATCTTTTGTAAAGTAGGAGTTATTTGTTTATAAATCATCATGTTTACTATATCTTGTAATTGGACATTTTTTAGTTGACATATTTTCGTAGAGATTAAGTTAGATTTGATTGCCTTTAGTTTCTTCACCTCTTTTGAAAGTCACTTTGACACTTCTCGTACTCCTGTTCCACTTACAGTAAATCCTTATCCTCAAAATAATCAAGGAGAATGGAATTAGTGTCAATCTATTAGTTGCATGTATAAGTTTTTTAGAAACCATAACTAGTTGTTGTAAATTTTCCTTCGAACAATCAGTCTTTAAAGTTGTTTAATCAATCTCCTTACATAGAATATTTTATTGTCACAACACTGTTTATATCCTTATGTTTATAGAGTAGAGTAGTATAATGTGATACTTCTCTCGTCTAGTATTTTGTTCGATTACCCTGATAGTTGAATTCTTAGCAGTTTGACTGAGTTTTTCATTTTGAAATATCTTTCGATATTTTGTTTGCTAGAGTATTACCAAGAGAGTCTGGACACATTGAAAAACAAGATGGCTATTGTGCCAATACTTGTATTTCCATACTCAAAAAAGGAGTTTCATGTTGATGTCAACACGTCATCTTCCATGCTTGGCATGGTACTCATGCATCGTGTTGAGGGATCCATCAAAGTGAATGATCCATCGATCATTCCATTTCCTTCACTAGCAAGAAGTTATCAACTGTAGAGAAAAATTATACCATGATGGAAATAGAAAGTTTAGCGATGGTTTATGCACTACAAAAATTCAAACATTATTTGTTGGGTGGAAATTTTAAGATGTACACAATCCATTATGCATTGAAATACTTTGTCAAAAATCCATTATTGGGGGGGGAAGATCTGTCGATGGATTCTCCTCTTCTAGGAATTTGGTTTCGAGATAATTGTTAAACACGATTGATTAAACTTGGAACCAGACCATATTTCAAGGATAGAAAGTGGTGAAGAGCCTAGTAACCTTGATGATAATCTCCATGATGCGCAATTCTTTTACATAACCATGTTTGATGATCATTATAGATATATCATAGAATTTTTGAGTACGGGTTATACACCAAATCAGTTCATTGTGGCATAGAAGAAACAGTTGGTTATGTGACCTGTGGATTTCCAGTTGATCGCTGCACAATTGTATAAAATGGGTCCTGATGATATTCTTCGTCACTACATTTTGGAGAAAGAGCGAGCGTTGATATTAAAGGAAGCACATGCTGGTGTTTCAGGATGTTACTATGTAGGTAAATCTACGATGTGCAAGATTTTGCAAGAAGGATTATTATTGCGGAATACCGTGCACGCGTATGCTAGGGATTATTGTCATAGTTGTGATGTTTGTCAAAGGACTGGAAATCCATCACTATGGGACGAAATTCCATTGGTACCTCAAATAAATTTACAGGCATTCGATAAATGGTTTGTCGACGTTTTGGTTCCTATCAGTCCAATAGTGAAATGCATCGGTGCACACTATATTATTTTTGCCACTAATTACTTAACCAGATGGGTCAAAGCAGTGCGAGTAAAGGATTGTATAGTTGTTACTGCTACAATTTTTTTTTCTTTTATAATTTTGTGACATGATTTGGATGTCCAAATATTTTAATAAGTGACCAAGGTACGGACTTTTTCAACCAATTGATTGCAGAACTCACGTAGGAATTCCAAATTTAGCATAAAAGGAAAACACCTTATCACCCTGAAGCAAATGGAGTAATCCTTTAACAAAATTATGGAGAATGCATTGACAAAGGTTTGCAACGTTTAAGGAAATTATTGGGATAAAAAAATTTCAGTGGTATTATGGGCATATTGCACGACTTGTAAGAAATTCACAGGACAAACTCCATTTCAGTTTCTGTATGGACATGAAGTTATGATTCTTATGGAGTATATTTTCCTGAGCTTAAGGATTACTGCAATCACAGATATGAAGGATGTCAATTCTATGGAAGAATTATTGTCACAAATTTTGCAGCTAAAAGAAGAATGTTTTGTCACAGGCTTTCATCAAAATGTTGAAAAACAAAGACAAAAAGCATGGCATGATCGACACATTAAGATAAATCACTTTGAGGTTGGAGGACTTGTTCTTATATATGATAGTAATTTTTTCAAGCATCCAGTAAAGTTGAGAACAAAATGGTTAGGAACGTATATTGTTTGGAATATCATTGATGGAGGAGCAGTGAAATTGCAAAACTTAGATGGAACATAGGTTCGAGGTTTAGTGAATGGTAGTAGACTAAATCCATATCATGATAGCAGTGACTTGATCGCATAAAAAAAAACCAAGAAGTAAGAAACAGAAAGAGAGGGAAAAATATTTTCGTTTGCAGACCTGTAGTCTTTCGCAAGAAGAGATAACGTCTTGTAGAGTCGATGTCTAGCACAAACTAGAGATTCATGGTGATGATATAGTCTATCGAAAGAAAATGATATCTAGTGAAAGGAAGCAAATAGGTCAGAAGGAGTGTGATGATATCACCCGAAATATTTACAAAATAGATATGGCAGTTGGATGTCATTCATTTTTTATAGGATAACTAGAGAGCATTAATTTGAAAAATAAGAGGGAAATTGGCGGTGTTCTTTATGGTCACATTTGTCTTTATGGAAATAACTACCACTCGATGTGCAAGTTAAATGGCAACATGCATAAAGGTTTACTTAATTATTTGGATGATGTACCCATGTGATTGAAAGGACATATTATTTTTATTAATTTCCCATGCACGTAAAGTATAGCTAGGGGGAAGCGTTGCATACTATCAACCTTCATGCCCAAGTCATTTCATTATATTTGCATGAGAGAAGAGAAATTTTTTTCTACAAATTCAAGAGCCGAAGCAGATTACTTAGATCATGGTCATTTCAATATCTAGTGCAAGCGTTGGACTTTCTGAAGCACTTCATTCCAATGGAATGGGCGAGAGGATCGAAACAATCGGCACTGGTATTGTTGTTATACATGCCACACTTAGACCGCAAAGCAGAAGTGAATACCTTTGTATCACAATTCCTAGTATCATTTCAAGGAGGATTCCTTTGGCTATATGAAGTACATTCTATGGATGTCGAGCTAATTGCAAGAATAACAGGTCTCCTGCCGGCAGGTATAGAACCAGCACCGTATTTACGAAAATACCAGGAAACGGTGATGATAGCAATGCTTAAGGACAAGTATGAATTTATTAGGTCCAATAGAGGCTTACTAATCTCGTCCATTAATGACTATATTTTTCACTTTGCTGCAAAGGTAGTATCCTGTAAAATGTTGTGAAAAATGCAACAAACCCCGTGTACTACAAGGCTATTGACCAAGTCTTTCAAGCTTGGGAAGCTTTGATGAAAGACACCGAACTAGGGAAAGTCAAAGAGGAGATGTGAAAAACTGAGATAGAAGTAACTCATCTAAACAATGGGATGAAGCAGTTACCCTTAGCACAAAAGATGGATAAGGTGGAAAAAATGAAGAAATTGCAGCAACAAGTAACGATGTTACGCATGCAATAAGAACAACACGCAGATAAGGTTGAAGAGTTGCATGCTAAATATGAAAGAGTTACAGTCATTATTCATCCTATATATCAATGAGTACAATGGGAACTACAACCAATAAGTCTTATACTGTCGACACACATCAGTTCCAACCTTGTGGATCATTTGCAGAAAGAAAAGGAAGACGTTGGCAAGAGACAAAGAAAGTAGTGAAAATCTTGCAATATTTTCAAGGTCATGTCTTCACAAGTAAAGAGATGGAACAATGGCATTACGTGGCTCGATATGAGCCACATGTGATTTTTGGGGGTCTGTTAGACCTAGAGGAATATAGGCATAATTTAGTTAGAAGAATTCCTAAGGATGGAAAAGATTCAGGTTGCAGGAAGAAAAAGGATATACGAAAAAAGTAAAGAACGAATAATAGGAGAAGAAGAGAGTCACAACATTAGAGAGGTCGCGATAGAATAGGAACAACGATAGAATGAAAGGATGCGACGGAGTTAACCATGTCAGAATATGTGTAGTGGCACAACAACTAGAAGGCTACAACTCAGAAATATCATCCATATGAAGTCGAATAGAGTCAGCGAGAGTTGCACATATGAAAGCATCTTTGTAAGTCAGGTTGTCAGTGCCTATTGTAAATTGTTGATAGAATAGGAAAGATAGCATGTTGTCCAACTATACGAAGTCAGTTGAAAGTGACATGTAAGAACCTATAAAGCACTACTGGAAAATGAGAGATTAGTGACCAGGAGACCAAAATCAATAAATTTATGTGAGCTAACTAAAAAAGACCAAGATAAATGACCACTTTTGGTCACGTGTAAAAACTAAACTGAAAAGACCAAGATAAATGACCACTTTTGGTCACGTGTAAAAACTAAACTGAAAAGACCAAGATAAATGACCAAATTTGGTCATGGGATATTTAGACTAAAAATGACCACATAACAATTGGTCATTATTTGGTTATTTTTAGTTGTGTCACTCCAGCAATGGAAAATTACAATTTTGACAATGAATTTGTACAATTTACTAAATTCTAACACGACATGTGGATTCAGAGGGGGTCTCCGAATCCATCTGCCGTGTTAGAATTTAGTAAATTATAGACCTACTCATTTGTGATAACTTAGATATTGACACCTATTTAACTATCATGATAAAAAACGTTTGATACACTACTAAACTAGGAGTGGTTTTGAAACAATTTTTTAAGACAATAATTTAATTAGGTCTCTATTCTACTGATTTTTTTCTTTTCCTTTTCATTTCAATTTTTTTTTGTCTCAAGAGGAAAGTTATGGCAGCAAGGTGAAACTTAATTGGGGGTGATAACATTTTGGGTTTCAGTAAAACATTACTTTTCATTTTGCTGGAAAACAGATGGGTTTTACAGAGCGGCTGATTGGAAATGGTTTAGGTTGATAAAATTCCAGATTCAGGGACTGTTTGCAATCAAGATTGAGACAACTAATTATTGTAACAGATCCCATTTAACAAGTGTTTCCTTTAATATATCAAACAATTTCCTTAGTAATCCCATCTACGAATATGTTTTCATGCAGAAGAACCCAAATGAACTGTGTTCTTCTATGAAGTACTTGGCTCTTCCTAGCTATCAAGTGGGGAGTTGACCCCAAATGGGTACTTGAACCCTGTTTTTAGGTTCTTTTGGGCAATTTTTGGTTCTTTTGGGTTCTCAAGGGCCACATTCTCTACAAAAAAATGCTAAATTTTAATCTTACAAAAGCTAAAAATAACAAGGAAAGGGTGGGTTCCTCCCCCCAAACCCTAATCCTTCACTTACCTCACATTCTCATGCACTTAAATGGGAAAATTAGCCTTTTATTTTTATGATTATATTTCTAGTAGTGAAGGGGGGGAAACAATCTAATAGTAAAGGGAGAAAATAGTCCAGCAATGACAGGATTTTGTTGCTATATTAATGTTTATTAAATTTATTTACAAAATATTAATCCTTACACTTTAAATGGCCTTGTACACTTACTTTCACCAATATTGATGTTTAACTTTGTTTGTCATATATTGGGCAACCACTAATACTTGAGATGTGGCAAACCATCCAAGACTAGAAACTAATTCTTAAAATTGCATGTACCATTCTACTTAATAATATCATAGTATTGAAAACAGTGATAGAAAGAATTATATATTTTAGTGGTTTGCTCATTTATTTTTACTTTTTGAGACCTTTTGTCATTTGACCAATGTATAGACAAAACAACATTCCTGTGAGCCTGTTTTTTACCGCCAAGGTCAATTGTTCATTATTTGAAGGTGTCTTTCCCTTTATCTACCCTGAAATTCTTTTTGGATTGCTGGAGAAAGGAATCATCGAATTTTTGCACAGAAAGATGCTTGGAAAATGGAGCAGAATGACCTTAATATGAGGTTCTTTCTTATTTATTTTCAATTCTTATTTGTTAGTTGACCTGGGTTTTGGGGTTTCGGATAAGCTCAGCGTTTTAGTTTGTGTTGGAAGTGCCTTATATT
>LPNX010389436.1:24026-44222 GCA_001517045.1 Pseudotsuga menziesii | reverse complement strand
AAATTACTGCTAGGGTGTCGGGTACCACCGAACATGCACCCCACAATTTGATTCAACATAGAAACACCAACGAGCATAACCAAGCCAAACCATGGCTCTGATATCAGTTTTTAGGTTTATAAAGGAGCAATACAATATAATAATGAGCAAGAAATAAAAATTATAACAAGCAACCACATATAGACACACAACATACCCTAGAAACCCCATGCAGGGAAAACCAACACCAATGAAGATCTTCATTACATGGCCAAAACCGGCCATCCAGGCCAAATGAGCTAGCCACCGCTCACCTCCAGACCACTTTACAATGGAGCCTTCTCAAGCCTTATAAATGCTTAATCACATGCAATACCATGGGACAATACCATGGGCTACAACAAACCATGTGCTAGACCTAACCACCTTTGACTTGATCTCAAGTCAAGGTTAACCCTAACAGGACTCTTACCTTCCAATGCTCACAATACTACGAGATTATAGGGAAGATCTTGCCTTCTTAGGGAGTCTCCAACTCACTCCAAGTCTCAAAGGGAGCAGACGAGGATTAAAGATTCCTAGCCCTCTTGTGTGAGGAGATGTTTGGTCTATGCCATTATCTTGCTTGAGATAAATATTGTAAAGAGACATATAGCAGGTTGCTTACTTCCTACTTACCTCCAAGTTTGAGTAAGAGACTCTGTGACCAACTTACTAACATAGTTTCTATGTATGTATGTTAGACAGTGCAAATCCCTCTGCCTTACAATCATAACAATATTTATTTATGGGCTCAAATTTTAGTGCAAATGTCCCAATTCAGTGTGATTTGGTTCTTGTAAAGTGGACTGATGTTTTTCAGGAATTTGTATTGGTGAAATGGATACTGGCCATTTTTGTTCAATTTTAAGCATTTATTTTTTCTGTTTGATGTGTTATTTCCATAAAATGACTTATCAACATATTTCCTCTAATATTTCGAGGTACTTGGGTGGAACCTTTGATGTAGAGTCGTTGGTAGAGAATTTGTTACATCAGCTTTTAGGAAACTTGGCCATCATTATAAATGTATATGACACAACCAATAAATCTTTTCGTGTGCTGATGTATGGTACGGGCTCTAATAGCAACCACATAAGCGAATTGGATTTTGGAGATCCTGATAGAAAGCATGAACTGCCTTGCGGGTATGTCTTGTGAATTTTTAATAGTCAATGGTGTGTAAGGAGTTTTATCAGATGGCATTTCTTGTGAATTTTTGCATGATATGTTTGTGAGGAAGTCAGAATGTATCAATAAACATTCCCATTACACATGTACAGATATTTTGTAAATAAGAACGTACCAATTCAATGGATTCATTAATATCCATTACTAGTTAACTTAGTACTATAATGAGTAGATCTTACAAATTGTGTTGGGGGTGTTCAGTTGGACTATGTTGAGAATGGTTTCTCTTTTATGATGAATTATTGCTTAATTAATGTTCAGACATTTAAGATAGTTTGATTTAAAATTTTATTGTGGTCATTGTTCCTAAATCCCTAAGACCATGGATCTACAGGATTCTCGTCACAACTTTGTACACTTTTCATTTAATTTTACTGTTCCCTTTGTTAAAAAGTGTATGACTTGTGCATCCGCTATAAATATTTACATTACATTACATATGTAGATAGATTATAAATAACAACATGTCAATTCTCTAATAAAGAGTTGTTACACTAGCACAGTCCTTGTTACTTGGTATGAACCTTGTGGGTAGCTTACATGCATGAATAGATTTTACAAATTGTGTATGGGACACGGTAGGACTTCAGTGAGAATAGTTTCTCCTTTATGTGCTATATTGCAACTTCATTCATATTGCAACAACTGGATGTAAGACTTTGTTGCAAGGAACAATTTCTTAAAAGGCAAATACTAGAGTACAAAAATCCTTTCTTCCATAACTGCAGACCTTAACACTTAAATTACAATTATAAACAAGCATGCGCATACTTGTCCCAAAAATCACTTGTTTGACCACTGGAATTCAATTTCTAGACTCTGTGATTGGCCCACCTTATTCTTGTCTGGTAAGAGAGTGTACTCGCCAGCAATTGCTCCCAACATGACAACATAGTCAATCTGAATGGTGACCTTCCCAAATGAGCTCTTCCCAAAGCTACTCTTGTTCTTGCAAGATATGTGAAGCTTTTGACCTTTCGGTGGGCTATCAAAATCCCAAGCAAAAACTTCGTCCCATTCTGGAGTTGGACCAGTTGACACAACCTTAGTTTTCCTTAGTGGACCATTCCCAAGTGTAAGTTTGCAGTATGCACTTGGGTTTCCCACTGACTGCTTCAAGTTTATGCCTCGCTTGATAGTTACCAATAGAGTTCCTGGTAGGCACTGCAAGAGGAGCTCTGCCTTTTCTTGAAAATGAGGCAGTCCTGATTGAATCAAATACTGAAGAATTGGAATAGCCTCTACTGCAGCAACAGCCTGAGCTTTTCCAACTTCAGCTGTACATGTTGACCAAGCTTGTCTAAGAAGAAAAAGTGAATCCAAGGCTACTTCTTGAGTTGCTTTTGGCCCAGACTTCAAGGCAGCAACTAAATGAGGGATGCAATTTGTAGCTTGATCCATTGCTCTGAGCCTTGGAAAATTTCCAAACAGAGCATTTAATGCTTTCAAATAATCTTCACTTACAGTGGTCGTGGCCCATAAGTCCTTTTCAATGACAGCAACCAAAGCTCAGACAGTGTCACTAGAGGCATATTCCTGAATGGTAGTACTTTAGAACAGAAGCTTTATAAAAATAGCTGCCTAGATTGCCGTATCAGGATCACTAGAGATGATAAGGTCAAGGAAAACCTGAATTGCTCCAGCTTCTACAACTGCTCGCTTATTTGAGCGGCTGTACATAACTAGATTTTGCAAGGCATAGATGGAAACCACCTTCATCTCTTTTGTTGGTTGGTCCTCAAGCAGATTCACAAGTGCACGACAGGCAGAGATTGCATCTGTTGTCCGTGCCAGAGTCTCATTTTGAAATAGATCCCCTAGCGCAAGAGTAGTTAGCAGTCTTGCTTGCTGAGTTTGAGTCTCAGGATCAAGCAAATACTGAGATAATGGAGAAATTGCTGATTTTGCAACTTTCAAGTCTGTTATCTTGACATTATTCAGTAAGGATTCCAGGAGTCTTGCTGCAGCCTCCTCACACTAATGACACCTAAGAATTTTGAAGAGTGCCTCAATGGCGCCACTTTCTGCCATGGCTTCAGCACTAGATGCATCATCAGTCTACAGAACAAGAAGGGCATTTAATTCACCTACAACGGTTGGTTCTGAACCAGAGCGGAGCATTTTTACTAGGACTGCAACAGGTACCTCTAAATAATACTGGGAACTGAATTGTAAAATACTTGATAATACAGAAGCTGTAGATTCCCAGAATGCATGGGGAATTGGAGGGTCAGCCTGTAGAATCACCTTTGACAGCTCAGCAACTCCACCCACATCTACAATTGCATTTGGCCAGCTTAATGAAACAATTTCAAGAGCTTTGATTTCCTTTTGTTGCAAAGTGGACATACCAGGCCCAAGAACCTGAACCAGAGGGCCAATTGCCTATTGAGTGATCATGTCCCTCTGCAAGCATTCCTCCAGAAGTAAATGAGAAAGCAGTTCTGCTGCAAGCTGCTACACTGCCTGGGATGGTGAATCCAATAGAGGAATCAGTGGCTCCATTTCCTGAGAACGTGTTAGATTGTAGGTAGCACGCCATTAAGGATTCTCTAAGATATTCACTAGCACCTGCATTGCACTATGATGCCCTGCAGCACTAAATTCAGGCCGAGTTAAAGCTGAGAAAAGAGGCTCGACTACTTTTGCAGCTGATGTTCCTTTTGCAATGTTGTCGTTATTTATCACTATCTAAAGTAATTCTGCCATCACAACACACAGAGAATCTGGTCCTTCTGAAAGAATTTCCGATATGTTTTCAACCACCCCAGCTTTAATCATATCAAGCTTGCAAAGTGGCTGATTTTTGCCTAACTTCGCCAGGGCATTTATAACAGCCTCATGAAGAGGATAATTCACACAAATAGAAGTCCAACAAGTGGAACAGCAGCACCATGTGCAGCAATAAGCTATGATAGTTTTTCATCATCTAATAGGTTATCAAGAGCACGGACTACAGCATGGTGGGCTGGAATGAACTCTGTAACAAGAAGAGAAACCAGAGGTTCAACACATCTGGCTGTAGCTAGTGTAGATCTAATTCTTGAATTCCCAAAGAGAACACAACACAACTTTGCAGCATCCTCTTTCATCCCCATTGAGCAATTTGAAGAAAGAATTCGGCATAACACATCCACTGCATTTGTTTCAACATCAACAACTACAAGTGCTCTTGAAGTATTTTCAAACAGCAACCTGATCAATGCACTAATTGCAGCACGTTGTTCATTTTCTAACCCAGAGCTAAGAATTTCAATAAGAGGCTTGATAGCATGCCTGGCTGCTTCCCCAACCTTAATGTGGTCTGCTGTAAAAAGACCTTCCAAAGCTCTTGCTGCATTGTAGCTTGATCCCCTGGTACCCAAGCGTAATGCTGCAACCAACTGATTGACAGCTCCAACAGCAGACTCATGTCGCTGTATCTCAGGACTACTAAAAAGAATCCTTAATAACTCTACCAGTGCTTCTTCTATAGCATCTTGAGGACCAAGAGAGAGATACTTTCTTATGGCTTCTATAGCCCCAGCTTCTGCCATTACAAGCTTGTTTGAATTATTATCTATTGCTAGTTGAGTTAAAAGCCCTAGTGCCAAGGAAGGAGTACCTGGATGATCCGGAATAGGTTTCAACAATTCAACCAAAGCAGGTATTGCTTTGTGAGAAGTTGCACCAACCTTAATACCATCAACTCTGAACAATTGCTCCAGAGCTACATGGTCTGGATCATGTACCAGTGAGAATTCCTCAGACAGTTCTATAAGTTTTGAGATGTATGCTTTAGCACAACCAAGTAAAGGTATAAGTCCACCAACAGCACCGGAATTAGCTATGGCAAGCAAAGTACCTCTGCTGCCATTGCAGATCAGACTGGCTAGAGCTTGTGCAACAAAGTATTTGTTTGCAGTTTCCTCAGATTTCAGTAAAATTACAAGTGTAGGGATGGCTCGCATTGTTGCAGGTTCACGAATTATATCCTTATCTTGAAATAGAATTGCTAGTAAGAGAGCACATACCCATATACTGCCATTTTCTTCAGTGTCAATCTACTCATGAAACAGTTTCACTTGTCAATAAGTCTAAACAATAAAATGCTATATTTACAAGAGCATAGACAAAGAGTAAGGTCACTAAAAGCTTGAGATAGAGAAAATTAATAGATCAGCTTTAAAATGTAACTATAAATAGAATAACCAGATACCTAGACAAATGGAAGAACGAAACAAAGTGTAAGAAAAATCTAGTTTACATGACATACTGGAGGGAAAGGATGGAACTTCATTTTCATGGAAAAATAAGACTCAAAGGGTGAAAACAAAATTCCAAGCAAATAGAAAAATGCACAGAAGGGTTCAACAAAAAATTCCAATAAATAACATCATGTTTGTTCACTATTGAGACGTCATAGATTCCATATTTTCTATACTTTTCATCAAATTGCTCAAAAAGGCAATTTTATATATAATTGCTATATATGGTAAATCTTATCCAACTTCTGAACATAGTAGCTTGTTTGTTTTCTCATAGTTCTCAATGCTCTTTCAATTATCCCACCTATTTAATCTAAAACATATGCAATACAAGACAAGAAAATTACCTGCACAACTTGAGAGGAAAAATTTTAAATTCTCTCTGTGAGGATCTCAATTGCATCAGCCTCCATTATAGAAAAATTATTTTTTCTATCATGAGATGCCATCACAGAAAGTAACCATATAGCTACAGAGCACCCTGAAGTAGTAGCTGTAAAATTTTCAATAGTTGAATCAATTTCCTGCAATTCTTTATTTGTTTTGAAGGTATTTCTATCTCTCTCCACTTCACTGTCATGATTGCTGTTATCCAAACCCATGTCCAATGTCCCAGATCCAAGCATTTCAACAAGACATTGTATAATCTCAAAGTTGAGGTTAGCTTCATTGAGAGCTTCCATTGATTTCTCTTTGTGTACCTTTGCAGCACAAACCAGAAGGTTCGTTCCTCCTGCTTTGACTTCTTTGTTAATAGAGTTTATGACACGTCCTGCAATTGCAGCAATGCATCCAGATGTGCCACTGATCATGTCACCCAATCCATCGGACTGATCTGGGCAAAACCTTGAAAGAATTTCTATAGCCTTTTCCTGCAAAGGAGGCGATCCAGCGGCTAAGCATGAAACAAGAGGCCCTACACTATGGGGAGCTTCAGCGAGAATTTCCCATGGCGGTCGACTATATGTGACCCCACCTTTAAATCTAGCTAAAGAAGCAAGGGCATCTAATGCTTCTGATGTAGCATCATCTTCTAAATTGGCAGCCACAAGAAGTGCAACTAAGGCAAGCACAGTTCCAACATGATGGATGCTTTCGAACAGTGTATCATTGACATGTCAAGATTGAAGAAAACATGCAATTGCTGCAGCATCATGTGTCTTGCCATCATGAGTTCCCTCTCGTAACACCCTAGTTATTGGTAAAATAATATCCTCAACTTGTACCTCTTCTGCAATGTCAGCATCTAACAGAATATTAGAGAGAGCTGTTGTGCCCTGTTCTGCCACTTCTACCACTGAAGATTTTGCAAGGTTAACTAATGATGTAAGTGCATCTCTAGCTAACTTTGCAACTTCGTGGCTCTGTTTTATTGAATAGAAAATAGCACCAAGATAATGTGCTGCCTCAATCAAAATATAATATGATCGTGTATTGAGGAGCTTCATGACTGGTTCAATGCTTTCAATTGCAATATTGCTTTCACGCAAATCCTTCCTGCAGTTAAATAATGATGCAAGAACTGAAGCAGATTTAGCTCAAGTATTGTCATTAGTAGAACAAAGGATTTTAATCATTGTTTCAACTGCATCATTTGCAGCACTCCCTTCCAGTGAAATTTCACTTAGGGGTGCAACTGAAAGTAGAGATCTCAATGCCTCCAGAAGAAGAACTTTTCATTCTGGTAAGTCACTTGTCAGCAAAGCAGTGAGTTGGCTAATCATTGCTGCTATCTGATTTATGGGTAAGATGGTTCAGTGTCCTTGCAGCAATTTCTTTTCCACTCGGACTACCATTTTTCAACAACCATATTAGCGTAGGTACATCATCTGCACTTTCAACACATGCACGAATATCTTCACTATGATTACAGAGATTTCCAATAACGGTTGTAGAGTCCTCTTTTGCTTTTGAAGATCAAATCTCCAGAATCTGGACAAAGGGAGGTATGCCACCTGCAGTAGTAATTGTCCATTTTCTCTCGTCATTTTCATTTGACAGCATACAAAGCAATGCCACTGCACATTCCTGCTGTTGTTCTGAAGAAATCCCAATAAGAGAAATCAAGAGCTGAACTCCCTCCCTACCTTGAAGGGCATGCCACAGATTACTTGCACTGTTGTAGAGAATTTGAAGGGACCTTATAAGCTCCTCTTTAACTTCATCTACAGCCATTGTGATTAAACCCACAAGCAAACGCGTTGCTTCTGCTTTTTCAAGCTTACTACATAAGTAGTTATTACCATACAAGCTCGCAAGGGATTCTATTATACGTTCTTGTACAAGAAATGATGATTGAGCCTTGAATTGTTTAATCAATACTTGTTCAATAAACACTGGGTTTGCTGCTTTTGTGCTTTCTGCACTACCATCATAGATCATAAGGGCTGAAGCTAATGCCCCTATCATGTCAGCAATCTGAGAATCTGATGTGCAAGATTGAAGACTTTCTCCAAGACTAGAAATTACTGAAGATAATCCACCTGATATGTTAGACAAAGCACACATTGCATTTTCTTGCAATGCTTGTGCAAATTCTCGGGCTTTGTTAAAACTTGAAAGATGGGTAAAGTAAAACCAAGGCCAAACTATCTTAGTACGGTGATTGTCTGATTAATAGTATTGCTTGTTATCATTTGTCACTGGATTTTCATTATGTTATTCTCTTTAATGTTGTTGCTTTCTCTTGTTCTGTTTGGCATATAAAATCAAAAAAAAATTAACACTCTTCTATTTTGGTTTGGGAGTGGGCCTTTAACCACACAGAGCAGCCTCCCATTCTATGTTGTTTCATCCACTAAGGTATGTAGTAATTTATTGGGTGAGAACCTACTTGTGTTTATAACATATTTTAACAATGTATTTGTCATGTAGGTCAATGCACCTATAAAGCAAAGACCACAGGCACTTGATTCTCTCTTTGCAAACATGAAGGAGAAAAGGATGAGGGCACAACAGGCTCAAATAGGAGGTAGACAGACAAGCTATGTTATTCAACAAAAAAACTTTGGAGGTCCGCAAAGGAACTTTTTTGGTTACCAAAGAAATTTCATGGGACCCTCCTAGTTGGCAAGGGAACTCTTTTGATTAATATGCACAACATAACCAATACTGGCAGCATAAATCGTAACCTAGTGCACCCTCCCCTACATGGATAATTGTGCCAAGTTAAGGTGCACCCTCCTAGATATTTGTGCCGTTCACTTCAACTGAAAAATCCTCATGCAAGAGAACTCTTGCTTACCTAGGGAACTGCACCATTTATCATAGTGCATGTTAATCTAAATAAAGAAAAACTAAATTAGTAGTAAATTGCCGAATTAACTGAAACCAGAAAGAGACTACATATTATGAACGCATGCTTCCCCTTCATCTCTATCTCTCCATAAAGACTAGAGTGCCCTCTTCACTATTGCATGGACTACTGAAAGAAAACACTCTTCCACTATACAAAACTCTGCTGGAAGAAGAAAGAGGGCTATGACTAGAACACTACCCAAGTCACAGCTATTTCCTTGCTGGTGCTGCTATTACTGGTGGTACAGTTACTGTAGAATGTTGTGGCACAAGCAGCCTGTAGGTAGATCTTAATGCTGTATTTTCTGAATCTTGAAGAATTAATTGTTCACGAGTGTGTTAATTTTATTTGAAATATTTCTTAGTGATGAATTTGTTGTTTATATTCTATAAAATGACAGGTTGGTGTAAAATTTGTTGAAGTACTTGAGACACTATTGCATGGACAGCTGAAAGAAAACACTCTTCCACTATACAGAACTATGCTGGAAGAAGAAAGAGGGTTGTTACTAGAACACTACCCAAGTGACAGTTATTTCCTTGTTGGTGTTGTTATTACTGGTGGTACAGTTACTATAGAAGGTTGTGGCACAAGCATCCTACAGGTAGACCTTAGTGCTATATTATCTAAATCTTGAACAATTAATTGTTCACGAGTGTGTTAATTTTATTTGAAAGATTGCTTGGTGATGAATTTGTTGTGTATATCCTATAAAATGACAGGGAGATGTAAAATTTGCTGAAGTAATTGAGAAAATGGGAGAAAAAGTCACGTGGACTGAAAATTGTGTGATTGTGACTGGCCCACCACTTAGAGCATCAAAGGGAAAGCACTTGCAATGAATCTGGTTGTGGTTTCCATTTTTGCTGACAATCCAACAACCATAAGGGATGGTACTTTCAAAGTTTAAGCCTCACAATAGTTGGTCAATAGTTTTGAGTGTTCTTTTTTAAATAAAATATTAAGTATTAATACAAAAAATGTACATATTGGGAATTTTATATTATAAAACGTGGTTTCCAAGCAGCCACCACCAGTTAAATCAAAATTGGGAAAGCCAAGCCCCACAACTATATCCACCCAAAAACACTCTAAAAATCAAACAGCCACTTGGGCATACAATAAAGATAAAATGAGTCTAGGTGACATAAAACCATAAAAAACAATAAACTCTAGCATTCTGGTATACATAAGAAAAAGCACAAACATCAGTAGTTATAACTCATATAGCCAATTGAATGAGACATGCTTCAATTAGGGGGTCATTGGTGTCCTCAGGGGGTGGGCCCCTAACCACCATTGGCTGGTTCTGAATCTGTTATTACGGGGCCCAACCTTTCATTCCCCTGCTTAAGCTCCTCTAGAGGGTTCTCAATTGCAGAAATGGAAGGGACTTCTCTTTCTGGTGCTAGAGTGGCAGAGGCCAATTGTGGTGGTATTTTCTCTGCTCTCAAACAACCTAGCCTGCTTTGTGCATGGGAAACCATTAGAACTCTAGGAATTCCTAGAATGGGAAAGAGTTCAAACCACTACTGGCAGTGCAAATCCTAATCCTAGTGCACCCTCCCTTGCATGGATAACTATGCCAAGTTAAGGTGCACACTCCTAGATATTTGTGCCATTCACTTCAGCTGAAAAATCCTCATGCAAGAGAACTCCTGCTTACCTAGGGAATTGCACCCTTTATCATAGTGCATGTTAATCTAAATAAAGAAAAACTAAATTAGTAGAAAACTGTTGAATTTAGACAAGCAATTGAAACTAGAAAGAGACTAAAGATTATGAATGCATGCTTCCCCTTCATCTCTATCTTTCCATAAAGACTAGAGTGCCCTCTTCACTATTTCATGGACTGCTGAAAGAAAACACTCTTCCATTATGCATAACTCTACTGGAAGAAGAAAAAGGGTTGTGACTAGAACACTACCCAAGTCACAGCTATTTATTTGCTGGTGCTGCGATTACTAATGGTACAGTTACTGTAGAAGGTTGTGGCACAAGCATCCTATAGGTAGACCTTAGCGCTATATTGTCCTAATCTTGAAGAATTAATTGTTCATGAGTGTGTTAATTTTATTTGAAAGATTGCTTAGTGATGAATTTGTTGTTTATATGCTATAAAATGACATGGAGATGTAAAATTTGCTGAAGTACTTGAGACACTATTGCATGGACTGCTAAAAGAAAACACTCTTCCACTATACATAACTCTGTTGGAAGAAGAAAGAGGGTTGTGACTAGAACAATACCCAAGTCATAGTTATTTCTTTGCTGGTGCTGCTATTACTGGTGGTACAGTTACTGTAGAAGGTTGTGGCACAAGCAGCATGCTAGTATACCTTAGTGCTATATAGTCTGAATATTGAAGAATTAATTGTTCATGAGCGTATTAATTTTATTTGAAAGATTGCTTAGTTATTAATTTGTTGTTTATATGCTATAAAATGACAGGGATATGTAAAATTTGTTGAAGTACTTCAGAAAATGGGAGCAAAAGTCACGTGGATTGAAAATAGTGTGACTGTGACTAGTCCACCAATTGGGGCATCAAAGGGAAAGTGCTTGCATGGCATTGATGATAACATGAACAAAATTTCGGATGTTTCAATGACTCTGGATATGGTTTCCCTTTTTGCTGACAGTCTGAAAGCCATAAGGGATGGTGATTTCCATGAACTACTTTCAAATTTTTAGCCTCACAATAGTTGATTGACAGTTTTGAGTGTTCTTTTTTAAAATAAAATATTAAGTATTAATACAAACAATGTACATATTGGGCATTTTATATTATAAAAAGTGGTTTCCAAGCAGCGGCCACCAACTAAATCAAAATTGGGAAATCCAAGCCCCACAACTATATCCACCCAAAAACACTCTAAAATTCAAAACTGCCACTTGGGCATACAATAAAGCTAAAAGGAGTCTAGGTGACAGAAAACCATTAAAAACAATAAATTCTAGCATTCTAGTATACACAAGAAAAAACACAATTGTCAATAATTATAACTCATAAAACCAATGGGATGAGACATGCTTCAGTTAGGGGGTCATTGGTGTCCTCAGGGGGTGGGCCTCTGACCACCATTGGCTGGTTCTGAATATGTTATTGCAGGCCCCAACCTTTCATTCCCCTGCTTAAGCTCCTCTAAAGGGTTCTCTATTGCAGAAATTTTAGGGGCTTCTCTTTCTGGTGCTAGAGTGGTAGAGGCCAACCGTGGTGGTATTTTCTCCACACAAACAACCAAGCCTGCTCTGTGCATGGCCGACCATTAGAACTCTAGGAATTCTTGGAATGGCAAAGAGTTTGATTACATTTATTATAACAATAATTGCAGTGGTCTCATATTTTGTTGTTAGTGAGCATTCCATTGGACTTTTATCAACACTTAACAAGTATGTAGCAGTTTAGGGAGATAAACAAAATATTTTAATTTGTGCTGACCGGTTTCCTGACGTATAATGTGTTAAAATTGTTGGTCTTTGGGCTTCTTTGGCTTCTTTTTATGCAACCATAAAATATAATTCACAATAGTTTATTTTTACAGGTTGATAAGTGCAGCTGAGAAGAAATTAGACTCACTTCTTCCTCCCTGTCAAAATAAGCTAAATATGCCAAACCTAGAGTACTTGAGTGTCTCTGGTATTACTCACTTGATAGAGGTAAGCATGAGTTAATGTATGAAGTATATTGTTATATATACTATTGCACAATGGTTTTTTATTTCTTGTACAACAAATAATTGCATGAAAAATAATATCTTAATGTGTTTTGAATCTTGATTGTTTTGAATTCTTAATTTGAATTTGTTAGATTAGATTTTCCTATTTTGCACATGAACTTGGTTATTGTTGTTAGCTATTGAACATTATAAATAATTTGCTTCATTGTTTTTCTACTGATATTTTTTTATTGGATTTTGCAGGAGTGAACTTAACTAATCGAGCCATTGAGTATGAAGAGCTTGTTGTTGAGGCTTTGCCATTTAGTATGAAGAACCTACTTCTGAGGCTTTCAAGCTACTAAGTATAAGTTAATTGAAGCTGCTGTGGGATCTAAGTATGCCTTAGCAGCCAAGTACAAGTGGGATGGTTTAGCCATTGTAATATTTTGGAAAGTCATCGATGTACTAGATGATTTTCATGTAAAGCTATATGGACATAGTTTTTGAAAAACCTCGTTATTATTGTAATACTTGACATTGCATATATATAATATAATTTGTGTGCTTTACAACTTATATGGTTGTATATTATATTATTAGTATAAGTGTCGTAATTAACTAATTAATGTGACATTGCATGATTCGTATGTGTATTAGATAAGGATAAACACTCTATGATTCTTTTTTTAATTTAGACATAATATCATTCTGAAAATTCAAATTGATTAATAATGGACACCATTAAAACTACTAAAATATAATCACACGTAAAATGACTAAAAATGAATGACCAATAAATGAGATTAATGACCAAAATTTGCATACAAAATGACCAAAAATTGAGAGATACATGACAAAACAATGAGATATAAATGACCAAAAAAATGACTAAAATTCGCATATCAATGACCAAAAAACAGTTTTGGTGGCTAATTTACGATCTTTTATTACGTGACCAAATTTGGTCATATTCTAGTTTGTCATGTGGTCATTAATTTGGTCATAAATGTGGTCATAAATTTGGTCATTGATTCAAATATATGACCAAATTAATCACCAAATATATGACCAAATTAATGACCAACTCACAAGCTATAAATGACCAAAATAAAAATGACCAACTTTGGTTGTGCAATAAAAGACCGTAAATTAGCCACCAGCGATCGCCAAACCAAAAGTGGTCATTGATATGCGGATTTTGGTCATTTTTTTAGTCACTAATCTCTCATTTTCCACTAGTGAAGGGAGGAACCCGAGATGTATGCAGGTTAGCCTCTAGAGGGTCTATTGATGTTAGTTTCAATAGCATCTAGTCATTTAGTGACAATGTGATATGTATTTTTTTTAGTCTATTGATTCGTTGAGTCATAGAGAAGAGTTGAAGGCCCTGTAGCTGAGTGTTCAAAACTATAGAAGAAACTGAGTCGATCTAGGTTGTGTGCGGATCATTAGCAGAATTCACAGAAGAGATTGAATTGATCTATGATATTTGCATATCATCAGTACAGTTATGTAGAGAAAGAGTAGAGAACATAAGGATAGAGAGCATGAGACAAGAAATAACTCTCTATAGATAAAAGAATAAAGATATAAAACAAAGTCCGCAACTTAGTGCATAGACCAAAGGTGCCATATATTTCTCATGACAGATGAAGAACACCTTTGTGGTTTTTCTCGGATGGGTTTCAACATTATATTCTGTGTCAAGCATGTGAATGATTAATGTGTTTAATTCATATATGTATGTTACTATGAATATATGTTTGTGTATTTGCTTGCAACATAGCTTATATGTGTTTATCCCACAGTTATTGTGAATGTATCTATGTTGCATTGGGTTTGTTGTCATAATGTTTGTCAAAGGATGAGTTGGATCACAGCATAACTGTGTATAATAATTATTAATACCCTGCTCATTAGCCTCCGTCAAGCGCTTTAGTAGAATACCAAGGGATGTGTAATCCCCCCACCCAACTGCAGAAACCTACTTATGGAAGTTACCCATAGAGAGATATCTCAGGTGAGACTGCATCTACATCACAGGTGTTTTCGACTAAACCTTTCTCTCTCAGGCCGATATCTTGGGCTTTGTTGCACGAAAGGGAACGGAGTGGATCTGGGTCGAAGGTAGGACAAATGCCAACATTATGCATCTGGGATGTTCTCCGTGTATGATGATGAGATGATCCAGATATGATGATATGACAGTATGATATGCAGGTGATTGCAGTGGAAATGTAATGTATGTCCCTGGATTGTACCTACACGATGGCTTGTTCGTGGATAGGATGAGGAATAGGCCTACACCCAACATGCAATGAGGATGGCTCTATAGAAACTTCATATAACAAATTCAGATATGACACGTCACTATTCAATGATAGAAAAGATCAGAACTATGACAATAGTGACGATGATGACATGACTAGATGTTTTGATGAATGTGGTGATATAATACCTTCCTAGTTAAGAGCCAATGTTATTGTAATTGTAACTTCAGAAAATATTTCTATGCATATTATCATTGTATATTGTTGTAGCCCCATCAGAGATGTGTTTCCTTCCATTTGAGATGTCATTATTGTATATGGTCATTGAGGTAAATCCTCCAATTTAATTTGGGATAATAGTCCCGAAGATAAATAAAGTAAGATGTATTATTGATTCTTCCTAGGTAAGTCGGCCCCAAAGAGGTTACATGGCTGACCTAGTCAGTAAAATAAGTTACACAACGAAAGAATATATGGAGGCATCCTCCCTATTTGGATACATAGTCACACTCTCTTAAGTGTTCATTAGGAGAGAGAGGACCAGGAGGAAGAGAGAGAGCCGCATAAGACACCTTATTCTTGGGTTTTTCCATCTTGTAATATTGTATTAGTTATGAACTATTTTGAGGAAGTTTGCGAGGTTTTCTCCTTTATGGTTTCCCCGAGGAAAATCTTTGTGTCTTGTGTATCTACTCTACCTTATGTATCTTCTTGTGCTTGTTATTCTTTCAAATAAAGATCCTAATCAATTTGAATTAGAATAGAAAAAAATAACATAAATTATATTCTAATGCACATTATGCATATTTCATTCTAACATATTGCATTTTTTATAGAGTTCCATTCCACTACTCGAGGTAATAAATAGTTATTATAGGCCTCTCATTGTTATATATTACAGTAGAAAATGTACTACATTTCATTGTTGAAATAGACAAATTCCACTTTAAACAACATATAAAAATTGATGCAACATCCATGTCATCATGCATTTTGGTTAGGGAAACTTGTAAGGATCTATAA
The DNA here is from genome assembly GCA_001517045.1 of Pseudotsuga menziesii. NCBI lineage: Eukaryota > Viridiplantae > Streptophyta > Pinopsida > Pinales > Pinaceae > Pseudotsuga > Pseudotsuga menziesii. The sequence goes on along the minus strand of LPNX010389436.1, from coordinate 28,513 downwards.
TTTTTTTAAGTGTAGAAACCTTGACATTCTTACTAATTTTTAAATTTCCAACTATAAAATTGTCAATATTTTTGTAAAAATTTTCAAATTTCTAACAATTTTATATAGTTTTTGGATGATTTTGACGATATTTAGACTAAAATATAGGTATCGTATAAGATTTGGGTAAATTGTTTTAGAAAAAAAATTAATATTGACATATGTTTTTTTGGAAAAACCCATAAAAATTAACCCATGAGATAAATTTCACCCTTGATTCGAAATAAAAAATCTCATTAACATTTCTTATTATTATAATACCATGATGTAAGAACATGAATCCATATAGATGTATTATAAAGATAGTGAGATGATCAAGGAGAATGGATAAATTAAAATCATCCTATAAGTGGGAATGGGATGAGCAAGGCCCATTGAGAGAACAAGGTATGAACTTGTGATGTTGAAGGAAGTCTCATAAGCTACATGACATGTGATGAGATATTCTAGGATATCGATATGTTTAGACAAGGCACAAAGAATCGTACAACCAAAAGAGCTTTTATCATCATATGCATAGATAAGATGAGTTACTATTTTAGTGTTCTTGGAAGCATTAAGCAAGATTCCCATTTCTTGTCCCATCCACCATTGGATATAAAGGATTGGGCATTGTAGAATGCATGAGGGGACATATGATTGCAGATATTGAGGATGAAAGATAAAATACGTGTAACACATAATTCACCTTGGTATTGAAGCTCGCATGTCACGATTTGATAGAGTTTACAAAGTATTCGTAAGAACATGCATGAATGTTAAATCAAATCGACCATCAATTATGGTCAAAGCCTATAAAATCTATATGTCACACATTAGTTGGTTCCTTGACCAGGTGAGAGTTGTGGATTAAAAGAATATTGATGGAAGGATCAATAAGAGTGGTGGATTAAAAGAATATTAATGGAAGGATCAACAATAATCAATCTACAACCTAGTGTGGCAACCCAAAACATTTACCACTTTTTAAACATGTTGATTCATGACCCTCGATATATGAAGTAGTTCACATAAGTGATGAAAGGGATGATGAATTAAAGGTTATTAAATGACTAATATCATCCATTAGCTATGACAAAGGTGGCAATTGCAATAAAGATGCGTTCGTGCTTTTACATATAAATATAAAAAGGTAATTGTAGTGAAGGTCCTATAATATCAATTTAATTTCATATGTTTTTTATTGTTAAATTTTTGGACATATTAAATAAAAGGACATATTTTAGTTTCTTAATTTTTTCTTTTAATTTTAAATATTTTTTTTATCTTTATAATAATAATTTATTTTTAAGGTATAGCAATTTAAATACTAAAGTTTGAGATGTAATTATCCTGCATTTTATGGATTTAAACTTGGAATCTTATAAAAGAAAACAAATGTTCTCTTAAGCCCACTCAAATGTACCCAAACTTTAATTTCCTTCCACTTTTATAGAAAACATGTACCAAGTCCAATTTCAAGAATATGCTAATTTGTAAAAGCAAAAGAACAAGAAGAAAAAGTGTGTGCAACATAAACATATGGATAAGACTAACTATGCAACAGAAATATATGGATAACACTAATTGCACCTAGGGTAGTGAGGTGCTTACAACCCATTATGGGGAGATGATGTCACTTTTGTGAGGTTGTGTAGTAAAAAAGTAATTAATTTTTTTTTTACTTTCACTCAGAATAAAAAAAATTAAAACTCTTGTAGATCCATGTTAAACCTGCATCTATTGAGCACTAGAAAAATCCAGTTTCTTGAAAAATAATGTTTCCTTGACCTGTAAAAAATTAAAGATAAAAAACAATTACACCTAAATTATTCTTAAAAAAATAATGATAGATAAATAATCCATCCATTTGCTTTTATTAGCTTCATTGCCATTCCAGTCAAAAACAAAATTCTATACCATTAATGGCTTTAAAGTATTGTGTTGACTTTTTTTTATACACATGAACCGTGAGGGAAAAGTTTCCAGCCTCGCAGCACCATGATCACATATTCAATACAACTTAGAATTGATCTCTTTAGCATGTCACCCCATACCGCGTGTATGGAGGAAAATGCTCGACTTCACCTAACTCTATCATGGCTTTTATTCTATATTTACTGTAGATAACTAGCGTTGGTTACACGAAGTAACGTCGCAATAAATCTTCCATATTCATAATGGTTTGGTCCAACTACTAGCCCAACTATTTCCTAAATTCCATAAACTGATTCTATTCAGATTCATATATACATATTATCCTTTTATAGGAGTACACTTATCAAATGAACGATACTATTTCATAAACGATCATATAGGTATTGGAGTTTAGGAATTATTATTTAGGATTTACTCTGACATGATTTGAAAAGCGGATAAAAATCCTTTCTATTAACAAAATAACGACTTTTGATCTCATAACTAGAACAGAGATTCTGCTACATGCTCTGCGATCGTTTGTTTCCAACAGAACCAACGGTCATTACTTTTCCTTAATTATATTGCCAATTTGGTAGGTATCGGTTACTTTCATGGTGGAACAACACTCTCCAACAATAATAAATGTATACGTAAAACGCCTGCATGTATTTATATTGAATTCATGTGACTAGCAACTCACAGGAGCTCATGACCTTTGAGGCTTCTAGTTTCTCTCCCTGGATTTATCGCCATCATTTTTTTGCTTCATTCTCTACAAGTCCAATTCGTGTTCATCCTATTTGGCCTTACAGGGATTCTATTTCATAAGTTTCTCATTGTTATTTTTTCTCTGAAGATTCATGGCGCCTGCTTTAGCCAGCTCAATCAAGATCGGAACTACTCTGATTCCCTCCAGCCACCAAAAACAGGCAAGGATTCTGCGGCTGACATTCTTGAATTATTGAAAAATATTTTAGCTAACCTATCCAACGAATTAGAATACATGTACATAATGTTTATTACAGTGATTAAGTATATGCAGTTCTATTTTGTGTCAAATTCTGCATAGTATCGTGTAGTTTAGGTACCTTTTGTTTCAAATTCTGCATGGTTTCGTGTAGTCTAGGAAGTTTTTATTTGATGTGTAATGGAGGTTTTGGGTAATGGCAGATGCTTCGGTATTTCGTTTTCTGGTTTGGAAAAATGTATGCAGCCTATATTTTGAGTTGGATATGGCTGTATAGTTTGCGTGCTCTAGAATGTATTTGAAATGTGGATCGAATCCATTGTCCAATCATAATTATTGGTCATTAATGTTGGAGAAGAAGATTTAGGATTATGTTGTTAATGTAGATAGCTTAGGTGTTGAGAGACGGAAGATATATTGCTGTTAAAAGTATTAGCTATAGTTGAGAGATTGTAGAACCGTTTGTTTAATAGTCTGGTCATCTATAAATATGTACTCTTATGAATATAGAAAGTACAGAAACATTTGTGTGCATCTCTATGTGATTCCTTTGCTGCATTTCTAATTCTTTATAAACTAACATAAATCTTGCTTTGTGAGGTTGTAAGGGTGATCTTGTAACTTGGGTGGTGCCTATCAATCCATGAATATTGCAACTAGCGTCTATTCCAATGATATCTAGAAGCCAAGTAGATGATAATAGGCGCCTTGGAAAAGGAATTTCAAGTCTAACCAGTCCAGATAATCAAATTGCATATAATCTTATCGTTAAAGAAAATTCAAACCATTGGTTCATAGTCGTTACTTGATTGGTGGCAGCTCTGTAGTTTCTGTTGAAACTTTGATTAGTAACTATTAGATTTGTAAGGTACTCCATGTTGTGATGAATATATAATCTTGTCTATGATGATTCTTAACCTGTTGATTTAAGTTTCAAATTTTCATGATTTCTGTTTTCAAGTTGGATATCGATGGGCCAAGCCTCTTCACCTGAATCTGTGTGTTAATGAAGTGGGACTGCTACAGTGGCAACACAGTAGGAGATTTGATAGAATGGATGAATCAGGGTTACCCTACTTAGTGGTATTGAGTTCAATTTTGATGATCTTGTCAGATACATTTGTTATTGTAGAATGGATAGAGATACATTTGTTGTTGTAGAATGGATAGAGAGAAAGGGATTCTCCTCAAAACAGTATACTTTTATTTTCCTGGGTGTAAGAAAAGTTTGTTTTTAAGTTAGTATATTTGTTGGGCTTTGACATTTTTTTTTGAGAAAGTAGTATAAATGTGTCCAAAACAACAATGAAATAAGCCTATTAGACTTGTAGTAATTTTTGCAACCATAAAATCCCCTACCCTACTTTCCATAAGTCTAATCTGCAATTATTTTTGTACTCTAATGGTCTAATTGGCATACATGCCTTAGGGGAACTTCCTTTTACATTGAACAGAATTCAGTTACATTTCCCATAGGTTTGTTTGTGTTACATTAGGACTGCAGACCTTCTCTAAGCAGTATGAATATTTTTCTTTTTATTAATTGACAATGAACTTGCTCATCCTTGCAGAATATCCTGTG
>LPNX010389436.1:11946-23492 GCA_001517045.1 Pseudotsuga menziesii | reverse complement strand
TCCTTTCATCTCCAAATCGATCATGCATTTAAATATAGCACCTGTTTCAGTAGATCTATTGGGCATCATTGTCTTCATTTTTGTGAACAGGCCAACCCACATACCCTGAGAAAAGTATGTGAAGTTGTGAAAAAGCAGTTGGTATTGTCAGATGATCATACCTTGACTCCGGAGACTACCTTTTCTGCACTGGGGGCCGATTCCCTTGACACGGTATCCGTTTTCTTTGTGCAGATGGTTTCTGACAGTTATTAATTTGTTTCTGCACTAACAGCTACAGGTTTCACTTTCAGATGGAGATAGTAATGGCTCTGGAGGACGAATTTAAAATCAACGTAGGGGGCGATGGAGCTTCACAAAATGTTGCAACCGTGCAAGAAGCAGCCAACATGATAGACAAACTTTTGGACAAAGAAGGTTGCTGTGCATAGAGGGTTTTGGATCGCAGTTTGTTTGGATAGTACTTCATACCTTGCATTATTTTTATTTATTTATTAGGGAGTTACCAGTTAAGAACTTAGAACTAATGAATCTTGGGATCATATAAATCTTATTTTCTGTATTTATAGGAAGTTATTTATGCTTCGAATGTATAAAAAATTATATTAATATGGACAGAAGTGATCTGAACCCTTTATTATTCATATAAAAGTAAAAGTTTCAGTCATTAATTATAAAAAAATTACAATGCTTATTATATCCTATCTGTCTTTTAAATGGTGAGATAAGTTTAATGTATTTATGATGTCTTTTAAATGGTGAAATACAATCATAAAATTAAAGGAAAATTTAATATGTTTTTCTTAGTTCTCAATAGTGAAATATAATTGAATTTTTTATGTTCTATTTTAGTGTGGAAAGCAACATAGGCCAGTTCTTTAGCTGAGATTTGTTTTCAATGAACTTGATGTGGAGATTATATTTTTGTATTCTATATTTAAATGGTGAGTAAAAATGTTTTTTTGAAAAATAATAATGAATTATAATTATAATTTATTTTTATTTATCTTCAAGTTGTAATAAAAATATTATTTAAAAGTTTAATTTTTAATTTATTTTTATGAAATTATTATTTAATTAGTTTAATGCTTAAATCTATTTAAAATTTGGATTTTCATTTTTATTTTATTATTGAGTTTTTTTGAAAAACTTGTTTAAACAAAAATGTCCTAAGCATAAAAAAAATTCCTTCAAAATCAAATAAGCATAATGAACAAGTTCTTCAAAATCAAATGTGAAAGAAATAACAATGATGATGGTGATGATGATGACTAATGATAAATGAAGATGATGATAATGAAGATAACATCCATTGAGACTCATTTGATCGATTGGACCTTAAGAAAAGAGAAAGGAAAGATTAAAAGAATGTGAGATTCCTCCTCAACACTATGTAACATAGCTAGCAAATCATTTCCTCCCATGGTGTTTTAGAAAAATTTATTGAGTGCTTTGTTTGGCTATGAAGCTCACTATATTAATTATTTTTTGAATTGATTAAGATGAAGAGATACTTTTGATCTTCTAGATTAGGATTAATGACTTCCTTGTAATATCTTAATTTTATTTTAGCCTCTAAATATTTTTCGTCCCACACTAGGATTAATGACTTCCTTGTAATATCTTAATTTTATTTTAACCTCTATATATTTTCTGTCCCACATTCTCTCTTTGAACTTACATGTGATAGTATTTTTTAGGTTGTTGATTTTGCAAAGTGGTATTTTCATCAATTTCCCAATGGTTTAACCAAGCTATGGTGTCCTTATACTATTCTCTCTTGAGCCGAAGATGGCCTTGACTAGAATTTAAAGCAATTTTAGAGAGTCTTTGGTCTTCCATGTTCTTTATCTTATTCTTCTAAATCAAGTACCTAGTCAAAGCGATGCTCTCGATGGGGGAAACAAATGCTTGTATAAGGAGAATAGGATCGGGTGTATTTGCTCTTAATTTTGAGGTTATACATGACAAAATGTTTTTGAATTTTCTCTTATCTTTCTCCAAGATTCTCTAGAGATGCTACAACCCCAAAATTCACAATTGTACAAGATCGTGGGAGTGACAAGAGTTTCAAAAAGGAACTTATTTAAATCCCACATCACCATATTTCTTGATTTACAATTGTTTTCTAGGACAAAATAAGCTTTCCACGCTCCTTTAATCCATTTCTCAATGCTATAATTCTAACTAAGCTTGTGATGGATATCAATTTCGAGATATTTATAAGCCAACGCTTCCTCCAAGTTGTTATTTTCATAAACAAAATTAGCAATAGGGACTTCTGTACTTGATAATCATAACTTTAGTTTTGTCGGTGTTAACATACATGCCCATGTTAGAGCAAAAGTCCTTCAAAATCAAAGTCAAAGGAGCTCATTTCCATAAGAACAATATCGTCACCATAGATGTAAGGAGGATGACGACTAGACCAGCTAAGTTTGTTCAAGTGCAACCTACTTCCTCTAAACAACTTTCTAACTCATTGATGTAACTTCCAAAAAGGGTAGGGGAGAGGGGTATCCTTGTTTGACTCCAATGAAGTTGTTATGTTCCAGCAGTGGTGCATGTTATGGTTGAAGTAGATCCACATTAAATATTGGAATCCAACCCAAGAATGAAAGAATATTGATATGGAAAGAATTTTCTCCAATCTTCTTAAGGATATTGTACTAACCATATCACAAAGGCTTCAGCTTTCTGTATGGACCAGTGAAGTGTTCCTTCTTGAGATGCAACCAGACCTAATCCCCAATTTGAAATGAATGAGGAATATGATGCTTATTGTGTGAGGACTTGTCTTACGCATTAGCTCATTGAAACATTTCATGTGCTTGTTTCTAGATGCTGAATATTTGGTCTTGAAACTTTAATGTTTTCTCAACTTCTCATTGGCCAGAGTTGGTGACGTTCGACTGTGTCGATGAACTCATCAAGTTGATGGGAACTAAGGGTTGAAATATATAACAGATCTCAAATGGACTCTTTCCCATATAGTTTTTCTAAGCACTATCGTAACTGTGTATTGTGTATGGGATAATTTTATCCCATGTTCGAGGATGCTTGTGGTTGTACATGCGAAGTAGTTGTACTACCAAGTGATTCACAACTTCCATCTGTCCATTTGTATGAAGATGGAAAGTTGTGGACAAAAAGAGTCTCGTGTTGAGCTGTTTCCAAAGAGTCTTCCAAAATATGCTAACAAATTTGGTAACTCTCTTGGAAATGATGGTCGTTGGAAGGCCATAATGTTTCCAAACATGTTCAAAGAAGAGTTGAGTAGTCTGATGTGTTTTCACAGTATTCTTGCATGGAATGAGAATAGCCATCTTGAAAATTCTGTCAACTACTACTAAGATTGAGTCATGCTAATGTTTGGTAGTAGGATATCCCATTGAGTAGTCCATAGAAATGGATTCCCATGGTCAGCTATGAATGAGGAAAGGAATATACAATTATTGTCGTCGATTCAACGTTTTAGCAATGGCACAAACCATGCACGATCGATTGTACCTGTTGATGTCATATTTAAGTGAATGACATTAAAAATACTTTTGGAGGATTGCAAGGGTCTTTTCTACTCCAAAGTGTCTTGTATTCTTACTGTAGTTTGCATTCCATTGATCACCTATTGGTACACAAAGTTTTCCAAGGTTGTATATTAAGGTATCTTTTAGGAAGTAGTCGGTAGTAGATGATGGGCCGGTCTAAATCTATCGATAAATTTTAGAACTCTCGTGATATACCAAATAAAATTGAGGCCAAGTAATGGTTTCATAGCCCTACATACTCATCACTGTAAAAAGTAGAGTAATGGGTGGTTGAATAAAAAAATCGATCATGGAATTGGATTTACCTTTTTGATACTTAATTACAAACTAAAATTGTTGCAGGTAATTAATCTGCTTGAGTTTTTGAGTTGTGTAACTTCGACTAGGATAGGGAGAATTGTAAGGGATAGTGGTCAATAAGGATGACCGTCTCCTTCCCAAGGATGTAATGTACCCACTGCTTAAGGGATTTCACATCGGCATAAACTTCCTTTTCATATGTCGAATACCTTGTGATGATCTCGTTAAAGGTTTCATAATGAAAAGCGACTGGATGACCAGACTGAGTGATCATTACACCTAAAGCATAGACTAATGCATCTGTGTCAATCTCAAAAGGTTGATGCAAATCAAGTAACACAAGTACTGGTGCAGTACAAAGCTCAAGTGTTTGAGCTACTCAAAATCTCGTTGTTGTGTCAGTGTCCATCTGAATACAATTTTCTCATTTCCCTTCATCAATTGATTCAAAGGCCATGCTATGTGATTAAAGTCGATTATGAACCATCGATAAAAATTCACCAAACCAACAAGAATTCTTAGTTCATGAATGTTTTGAGGAATGGGCCAATGTTTGAAGATTTGTAGTTTGTCTAGATTGATGTGAATGCCTGTAGACTTAATTACATACCCCAAATATTTGATGGTTTTCATTGCAAATGAGCATTTGTCCATGTTCAAATAGAGTTGATGTTGTTGAAGAGTGTTGAGGACTTGTCGAAACGGTCGAACATGTTCTTCCCATGATTGACTAAAAGTAAAGATATCGTCTAAATAGACAATGACGCTTACTAATGAAAGGTCAAGAAATGTCATCCATATATCGCGTGAATGTCGTAGGTGCATTGGTTAAACCGAAATGCATGACTAGCCTTTCAAACAATCCTTCCTTAGTTTAGAAAGCAGTTTTTCATACATCGGTGGGCTCTATCAGAATCTAATGGTATCCCTACTTGGGGTCGATCTTAGTAAGGAACTTAGCACCTTTCAGACAGAAGATGAGTTTGTCTATAATTGGAAGAGGGTATCTGTTCTTCACCGAAATCTTGTTGAGTGACCGATATTCGATGCACATGTGCCAAGTCCCATATTAATAAAGTATTCTACCTAGCAATGTAGAGGTACTATGTTTGGCTCTTGAAAAAGGTTTTGGTATTCCACAAGAATTTTGTCGATCTGTTGTTGTTTTCAGAAGATGCATTGATCAGTGAGTCAACTAGTCCATATTTGTGTATGGAACGGGTTCTCTCATTCCTCCTCGTCAACAATAGTCGAGGGTGTTTGAGTAGTCAATGTCAATGTCAAAAGAGTCAATGCTTCTGGGTCAGATTCTAAAATATTTTTGTTAGACAAGTCGGATGTAGACAATTTTTCAAAAATGTCTTCTGATGCATGCATTATGACATATCATGCCATGATAATTTGTTATAATCACACCATTTCCTGGTAGGGGGTTTCTTGTTACATTCCCTTTTTCTTTCTAAGAGTTATTTTTTCTATATTCTTGCTTTGGAATGGTCAAATAAGAAGGGTGTCTTGAATTTTTAGAGTCGGTTGGTGACTTCTTATCAGATGTTCAACTTGTCGGCTTGGTCTTGAAGTGTGATTTTCCTTCCTGCTTAGCTTCAATATTACCAACGTAGTGGAATGCATCTATAAGCATACTAACAATCAACATCTCCATCTCTTGCTAAATGTACAGGAACAATCTACTGACGTGCTTCAGAGCAAGCAATTTCTCTTCTTCTTGCACGCCAAGTCTTTCCATGAGTTGATATAACTCATCTGTGTAACTCTGCACACACTGGTATTTCCATTACATTATCTGTTGCCACTTCTTATGTTTTTGTTCAATGTATTTGGGTAGGTAGAACTCCTTACTAACTTATTCAACAAATTTCTACCATGTGTCTATGGGGTCTCCTTCGTTCTCCATATTTGTCAATAGTTTCTCCCACCAGTAGTGCATAGAGTTCAACATATTCAAGGATGTAATGGTGATATTTTCAAATTCTGAGAGTTGATTCACAAAGTAATAGGATTCCAGTTGTTGTAGCCAATTTTCTATGGATTTTACGTAAATCTTACCTTCTAGATTTAGTATGTCCAAGTTCATTTTCAATTTGAATGGAGTGGTTTTGTTCGAGTTGGATCTTGTCGAGGATCCTCCTGAGGTTGTTGTGAATCATGTGAGAATATCATTGAACTAGGAGAACATTTTGGTTCTCTATCGAGCGAGTGCTTTCTCTATAAGTTATTGTGTCTTGTCAATTGCATGTTTATTATTTGTTTCTTTAGCCATCTTCAATCTAGTAGTGAGAGTAGATAAATACTCTAAATTCGAAGGTAGTGTTTGCTTCTATTGTTGATTTTGTGAGCATTTTTTAAAAGGAATAAGTTAGGTAACTTCAATAGAATTGTCTATGCACGACTTAAGCATGTACAAGCTAAATGCAAGCTCTGATTAGGATTATGACAAGATCTGGTACCAATGATTAGGGTTCCCAGGTGCACGACGGGACAACAATTCGACTGAATGAATCCATTATTGTATAGAGGAAGCATATTAATAACAAGCAAAAGTAGTAAATACACTACACACATAAAATGTACACACATAGACAATATGAAATAATTCAAACAAATCTCACAGGAAATTCACTTAGTGAACCTCTTACATAGCACGTGCAATCATGGGATATTAAATAAAACCATTAATTTCGAGAGATATTGACCCAAAACATTTTTGTTGAAACCCCCTCCCAATACTTAAAACCTCCTCCCCACCCCCTTTTATACCTCAATCATTATAAACCACCCTACCCACCCCCACCTTAAACCCCTCATCCCCCCAATACCTGCAATATATTGGTTCGATTTTTTATAATTTTAAAACCCACAATATGAACTAACGTGATAGGATATTGGTCAACAAGTGAAGCCCCCATGACAAATCTCTGCTACTTCATTACTATTGTATTATCCTCAATACTCTACTTGTATATTATCATAGTGTATATGTTTATATAGAGTGTTGAGAATGGTTGAGTGTCTACCCATTATGTTCAGTTACAAATGAGTTGGAATGGTTCAGAATTCCATGTGTTACACACGACTCGAAGACATATAGATAATATGGCATAGTCATGTCGAGATGTTGGTGTCGACGATGCATGTCGAGGTGCTAAACCTGTCTAGGTTGTTTCAAGGTTATGATTTTTCGAAGTCGATGTTGACCCTCTCGAAGTCGACAAACAATTCCAAATATTGGGTGAATCACAACAAGATGTCTATGATCTAAGTTAGGCTCATGGTTGAGAAAAATGTCTAGATTTATTATACTAGTGATATAAAGTGATATTAGAAATGGAATAATCTAACACACTACTATTGATCCCATGAATGTAAGTCATCTATCTAGAATTTGGCCACTTCTTTATCCCATTACAAATTGCAAGGTCTTGAGCACTACAAATTTTGAATAACTTAGAGTCAAACATGTTTTCACCTAGATATGCAGAACATAATTTGTATTGTTAGTCTAGAGTAGAATATTCATCCAACCACAGAGGATTAGGGTTGGAAAATTTTGTAGAATAATACCCTGGTTACTCAAAGTATGAGTGTTAAAGTCACCCATTAAGATAATATTTCCAATTTCTTAGGTTATCAATATAATTTTCTAAACCATTGAAAGGGAATTTTTTGTCTATGTTGTTTTTCTTATAAAATTTAGAGTTAATAGGGGTAAAATAACATATTTCAATGTAGGTTTTATGATTATTAATATCAACTATTTATATCCACATATACTTGTGTCGTGGGTGTTTCTTATAAATCCTAAAATTGGGGAAGATGTTTTCCTTAATGTAACTCGATATACCTCCAATGCCTCTATGGCAGGATCTCTTGTTACAAATTTATCAAAGAACAAAACCCTCTATGTTAGAGACCTTAGATTCTTCATGCTCCCAAGTTTCAACCCTTAAAATAATATCGATCTCATTCAAAATCCAACTTATCTTGGGGCCTCTATTCAAGGAAACATCGACAATTCCAAGAGAGGATTTATAGCATGTATGTTTTCTATTTATTGTTATCCTTTTGGTTTATGTCCTAGATAATAGATTTTCTACTTTGTAATTAATTCCATTCCCCTTTATTCTTAGCTTATTTTACCTTTTGGATCTCATTTCTTATTTCAGCTTGGTCTTCTGGAATGAGATAGTCATTTATAAATAGTCTTGACCCTTTTAGATTCACGTTTTTGTTAAGAATTTTATATGTATGGTGAGTGGAGTTAACTTTAATCCAGATGAAACTTCTTTATTCTCAATTATTTTCCCTAATTTGTTTGCTTCTATTAGGTTGGTCATTTCGATATGCATCCTATTATCATGTAGTTCTTCCTTGACTACGACTAACGTATCTTTATCTACCTTTTCCTTCAAACAAAAAATAATGAGGTTCAAATCTCATTTGATACACTCATGGTCTAATTCCAAAATTCTATTCATTTCCTTCTTAATGGGATTGATATCGACTTTACCTTCAAGATTATTTAGGGTCATATTTTTGTTTATTTTTTCTTATAACTCTTTAAAAATGTCTATCCATTTAAAATTTTATGATGTATCAACATCTCCATGTTGGGTTTATTGTTTGGGTGTTTTGATTTGTGGTTCCATTACCTCTAATATATCCTCCATAAATTGAATCTCATTCTCCATCACTTTTAAATTATTTTCTATTTTTTTCAGATCCTGTCTTCAAAGGATGTGATTTTTTTATCGGTCATGGTAGCAAGAGTATTTTAAAGCATGGTCATAAATTTATTACAAACCATGGTAGGAAGAGTATTTTCAATGGCATGGATGCAAATTTTTATTGATCATGTCTGCAAATTTATTTTGAAACATGGTCTCTAACTCTTTTTTAAACTTAGCATCCATTTTTTCTCTATTTTTTTAAAAAGAGTCAAGGTGGCCACCAAGGATTTGAAGGGTAATTGTGCTAGTCCTCCCTTTCATAGTTTTTGGTATTTATGGTGAATTGTTCATACTTGAAGGAATACATGTATATATGTATAAGAAACAAAGACTGAAAAAAGAAGAAAGGAACTTATGCACCTAGTTTGGGTATGTTATTCCCTTGCTTCAAATGGCCATCGACTATGTTTGAAATCCCTTAATTGAATGGTGTGCTTCCCTTCTCTGCTTTGATTAGATCCTTAATTCATGCATTCATAGATGTAATAGTTCCATGCAACAACCCTAGATCCTTTCTTTCATATCCTTGGCATCGTAGGTGGTTGAGAGAGATATTCCTTTCAAAAAATGTAGAGATGCACTCACTTCAAATGTTACAAACTATGCAGATATGTTTTAAATTCCCCTAGAGATACAAACCATATGTAGTATATAGTATTCAATAGTACCACAAAGATGGATGTTGAATTTCAATGATATTTGAATTTAATCTTTAATGGTGGAAATACAAAGCACTTGAAATCAATGAACCATTCATACACATAATCATTCACACATAACATAGGATGTACATCCCTGGGGAAAACCCTTAAAAAAATGAGGATGAAAATCCCTAGAAAATATTCTTAGTATAATAATTATAGATAGCATAAAATGTCCTTTTCAATAGAAGATTTCTTTCAGCGCGTCAAGTGCAATATAATTGATACACAAGTCCTTAGCCTTGTCCAACAAGACTATACAACATCATCACTTTTACATATCAGGGAATTCACATCAATACATGAGGATTAAAATTTACACACAATTCTTAGTCATTCTATAGTCCAACCCAATAATTTTACCCAAGTTCCTGAGTCGAACTCAGGATCCCTACCTCAACTCATGAGGCCCAATCCTGAGACACAATATTGTCTTGGAGAATGACTTGTGATTTTGTAACTTTAAAACTTAGTCTCAACGAGGGAGGCATTCTCCGATATGCCAATATTTTCTTGGAATTACCTATACTTATTCAATAATAGAGGCTTAGTCAACATATTTTTATTATTCTCTTCAGTAACAATGTACTAAAGTCTTATCATACCTCCCCTAGACCATGTATCTGATGAATTGATAATTAATCTTAATGTTTTTGGACTTATCACGAAACAAAGGGTTTTCTAAGAGATTAATACAACACTGATTATCAGAGTGAATGATCATAGTCTCAAGCTTCTCCCTAAGAAACCAAACAGGTACATTCCTAAGCCACATAGATTGTTATAAGATGTACTAGCCACAATATACTTTGTTTTTTCAATACTAACCACATTATACTTTGCTTATGTAGTACTATCTGCAATATACTTTGCTTATGTAGTACTAGATTCAATATCCTTTACTTTTGAAGTAATAGCCACAATATACTTTGCTTATGTAGTGCTAGTTGTAATATACATAGCTTATCCGAGGCTAAAATAATAGCCAGATGTACTCTTTTAGTACACAATACTACCACCCCAATTGGAGTTGGAATAACCAAGCAACTTTACCTCAACACTGGAGGCATATTTGAGTCCATTAGTAATAGTGCCTCAAAGGTATCTAAGAAAATGACTCAACATTGTCACATCATAATATATAACAGGTCTACTATGTATCAAGTACATTAAGGAAGCATTAAGTTTTCTATACTTGGTAGCATCCACTCGATCCAATCCAAAATTTGACTCATGTAGTTTTCTCAAATTTGAAACTATCGCACTACAACAAAAAATGGATTTAGCGTCTCTTTTTGCATTCCTTTTTGTGCCTAGACCAGCTTTCAGTGTATTTTTCTTCAATTTTTGGACAAAATGGCGCAATTTCATAGGATGGTGCTATTTTAGGTGTTTTTTGCATCCTTTCTCTAAATCTGGTGCAAATTGCGGTGTAATTTGCATCGGGTTTTGCACCTGGATATGCGCCAGGTTTTGCATCAGGTTTTGCGATAAGTTTTGAGCCTAGTTTTGCACCTAATTTTGTGCCTAGTTTGTAAATCTACTCTTGTTGTGCCCCCTTTTACACCCATGTTTGCCTCAACTTTTACGCCCTTTTTTTCATCCACTTTTGCATCATTTTTTACAACCACTTTTGCATCCACTTCTGCTTCTTTTTTTGTATCCCTCTGTGCGCCAAGTTTTGCATCAAAGTTTACATCATGTTTTGAGTCTAGTTTTGCATCTCATTTTGTTTTAGCCATTTTTGCAGCCACTTTTGCATCCATTTTTTCGTCCACTTTTGCACCCACATTTTCATCCATTTTTGCATCCCATTTTGCATCCATGTTTACGTATTTTTTTGCATCTACTATTGCATCCAATTTTGCATCCACTTTTGTCATGTCCCAATTCACACCCATTTTTGTGCTTACTTTTACACCCACTTTTGCTTCAACTTTTGCATCCACGTTTGCATATTTTTTTGCATCCAATTTTACATCAGTTATTGCATCCCTTTATGCATCCATTTTTGCATCCACTTTTGCATCGGGTTTTGCGTTGGGTGTTACGACTGCTTTTGCATCTAGTTTAGCATCTATTTTTGTTGCATCCACTTTTGCATCCAATTTTGTATCCAATTTTACATCCATGGTTGTATCCACTTTTGCGACACTTTTTTCATCATTTTTGCTTCCATGATTGCATCATTTTTTGCATCCACTTTTGCATCACCTTTTGCATCCATTTTTGCTGCACCCCATTTTGTG
>LPNX010389436.1:0-11611 GCA_001517045.1 Pseudotsuga menziesii | reverse complement strand
ATGATTATGATGGCAATGAAATGAATGATGATGATGGTGATGATGACAATGACAATGATGATGAATACAATGAGAATGATGATGTTGATCATCTTAAAAACTAAGTTGTTATTTTTCATGCATAAATCATGTGTCCTCCATGTCCCTTTTCCACTAATCACATATTTTGGGTAGATGCTATTTCTTATTCCAAATTTAATGATGAATAACTGATGAAAATGCCAATAATGATGATGATGATGATCTCAAGGACAATGGCGATGATGATGATATGGATGAATATTATGCCGATGATGATGACTATTGTGATAATCATGATGACAATGACAAAGATGACAATAATGATCATGATCATCATCATTTCCATCATCGTCATCATCAAAAACATCATCACTGTCATTGTCATCTAGTTCATCATCGTCATCATCAAAAACATCATCACTGTCATTGTCATCTAGTTCATCATCGTCATCATTTAAAGCATATGGGATATGTTTACCAA
Source organism: Pseudotsuga menziesii (assembly GCA_001517045.1). Classification (NCBI taxonomy): domain Eukaryota; kingdom Viridiplantae; phylum Streptophyta; class Pinopsida; order Pinales; family Pinaceae; genus Pseudotsuga; species Pseudotsuga menziesii. The sequence goes on along the minus strand of LPNX010389436.1, from coordinate 11,109 downwards.
TTAAGGCATGCATAACAAGTGAGATTATTCTACAACACCCCACCAAAGTACAAAATTCAAACCACAAGGGAAACATAATATTGAAATTGTTCCCATTTTCTTTCGCCCAACAAAACATGCTTCATTTTAGGGAATTATGTTAAAATACATACATTCATAGTCCATCCATACTATACTTGTAAGAAATATAAATATAATACTTAATAGAATTTATAAAATAGGTAAATATTTTATAAACACCCTTATGATATATAAACTTCTTTCACCTTAATAATGGTAAAATATGTAAATATATTATAGTTGATATGTTAAAAGATTTAATATAAATAAATATATATAGTTCATATGTTATGTGATTTAAAATAATAAAATATATACACATATTATTTACTTATACATTATACAAATTAAAATATAGATTAAAACCTATGAATTTTCATAGGGAGGAGAAGCAAAACATGAAGGATTTTTCAAATATAGATCTATGTACAACTACCCATTTCCCAAAGGGGCTTCTGCTAAATCAATATATGGATTCGGGGTTATGAGTATCAATTTGGTCTGTCTAGTCCGTCCCCAATTCATCCATGAGAGGATTTAATATTATTCCTCCCATGAGAACTTCTCATGGCGCCTAGTTGGCAATGTGGGTGTCTTGATTCTGAGGCCAGGCCGTTCAAAGCCTGGTTTTTGGGGATGGATCAAAGTAAACTAGGATCTCTACCATTGTTGATGCCTCTACTATCTCTGTCTTAGGTCACCAAAATTTAGATCACTATCTCACGATTGGATTTTGCATTACTACAGATTGGCATTTATAGCTATGTTTTATGAGAGGGATTCACAGAGATGGACTAATTAGGACCAGCCAGGATAAGAACCAAACAGGAGACCTAATCTAAGTAGCCATACCTCAAACTCTACGAGGGTACATAAATTACGGGGACAAGGGGCCAAATCCATACGATCGTTTGCTGTTGAGAACGAACCTGGTGAACCTGCTCTATTATAGGGACTAACGGATCGGGCGCGCAACACTGCGAAGCTTTGGATTTATAACAAGAGACTCTCGAATAGCCTATTACTCAAGTACTAGTCATGATAATGCTTTCTCATGGAGCCTCTGGATGACCTCCCAACTTCCAACTTCCACATTTTGTTAAAGAAATCAGTGCATTTTCCTTCAATAGGATCATTGAAGATGGAGAGAATTTGGGATTGAATCAAAATACCAAAGATGGAAAGAATTGGGTATTGAGTCAACTCGTGTGGCTTCTTTATAATTTTATGTCAGGTACTGTGATTTCTAAGAACAAATGCAAAGGATTCTCCATCGTTGTTGTATTTTCCTATTTCTCTGTTATGCCCTGTGTAGAATCTTCTACGACCATATTTTGCTTATAGGGCAAATGAAAATGTTATGGCCTAAGGCTGTGTCTTTTGAGCTTACCATTGCTTAAGTTACAAAAAATATCCATGGTTAGCCAAAATTCATAAAAGAGGTACTATATCTTTCTCACATGCAAATATTCCCTTTATAGGGCTTTGTGGTGGCCTAAGGCCCCACACATAGTTCATGAGCCCTAAGGAAATTGTTTTTGGCCCAATAACTCTTTTCACATCAAATCATGGCCTAGAGACTGAAATCCATACTTGGTATGTTAAACCTCAAAATGACCGACATATCTTACTCATTGGAAAATATTATCTATGTAGTATATAGGGCCTTTGAGGTGGTCTAGGGCATCACACATGACCCATGAGCCCCTTAGCCTTAGATGTTATGTTTTGACTTGATAATATGGCCCAATCAATGATAATTATTCTTGGTCGCATAGAGCTTGAAATGACCATTCTTGCTTGTAAGCCAAATATTTCCCACATAGAGATGACATTATAAACTAGGTCCCATAACAACACATCAGATATCCATATAGCAATCAATTTCTTTGCTAATTTTCTTAAATCTATTTTGTTAAATTTTTACCTTTTTCTTTTTTTCTCATTAGTTTTAAAAATAAAAGAAAATACAACTTTAAGAAGAAGAGATGAAAGCCTATGTGGTCGGGAGGGAGGGGATTAAACTCCCTATTTTTTGTACATAAACACAACAAAGAAGAAATTATATGTCAATGGGAGGGTGGAGATGTTAAATCTTGAGATATAAATTGGTTGGGTTGATATTGGGCGGGCCGTCAAAATTGTTAAACTCCATCGCAATCTTCACTTACAATCGGTGTTCCATTCTTTATTCTATCGATTACATCCAGCTAATTCCATCGTGTTGCATTTTTCTTATGTTCATGGGGCTAGATGCTCGGTTATAGCATTGCATCCTTTCCATTGCACTATATTGATGAGAGGGGACGTGACAAACCTTTTGCGTGAATCGAATAGAATCTAGATCTTTGAATGAATTATAGGTTTTGGTATTACATGACCAAATGGAAAAGACAAACTTCCCAAGACTAACACTTAGTCTGACCTTATCATATATGAACATTCCTCCATGCTTCCATTATTACATGAGGAAACTCTAACAACCTTTTGACTTGGTATTCAAAGATTGGGTACATACATAAATGAGGTTGTTGTCTTCTCTTCCAAGACACAAGGTGTAATGTCCCCTTCGGAGTGAGCCACTTGGATTACTCCGCTAGCCCATACATAGATAGTAATTTTAAACACTCATCAATGCAATCTCCTTCGATAGACCCACACATGAACCTTTTGCATGAATCAAATGGAATCTAGATATTTGAATGAATTATAGGTTTTGGGATTGCATGACCAAATGGGAAATAAATATTAGTCCCATTGAAATGGCAACAAAAGGAAAAAGGGGAGCAGTAGGTATATAGCCAGGAAACCTCTGTCCATTCTCTTAGTAAGGGGGTCAAAACTCTATCAAATGCTTTGTCCCAACACTATAAGAAATATCATCTATTTGTATGGTCGAATTTGATGGTGTAAATATCTCAACTTGGGTGTTATCTTCCATTGTACCTAAACTAATGCACAGTCAGACCGCTGGAAGGAAATCACATCGGTCTATCACTCATTTGTATGCTTTTGGCTATGTCAAAGTGGGACATATCCTCCACAAGAAAACAAAAAACATTAAAATAAAGGTTAGCACAACCAAAAGCACCCCATCCCAAAGTTAGTGCCATAAGGAAGTGCAAACATAAGAGGTTGGATTATTTTAAAACACTCCACCAAAGTACAAAATTCAAACCACAAGAGAAACATAATATTGAAATTGTTCCCATTTTCTTTCTCCCAACAAAACATGTTTCATTTTAGGAAAATATGTTACAATCCATACATTCATAGTCCATCCATACTATACTTGTAATAAATGTAAATACAATACTTAATATAATTTGTAAAATATGTAAATATTTTATAAACACCTTTATGATATATAAACTACTTTCACCTTAATAATGGTAAAATATGTAAATATAATAATAATATATAATTAATATAAATAAATTACTATAATTCATATGACAAAATATTTACTATAAATAAATATATATATCGTTGATATGTTATATGATTTAATATAATTAAATATAAACATATTATTTAATTATACAAATTATAATTATAAAAAACAAAAAAACAACAAATTTATTTGGTAATGAATGGCCATAGCCATAGGCATGGTGGTTTCATTTTTGTGGAGATTGAGCGGACCCTTAAAATTGTTAAACTCCATCCCAATATTCTGGATGTTCCATTCTTTATTTTTTAGCCTTCGATTAATTATTCTGGATACTTTGTAATTAAAAAAAGGCAGAAGATAGGGATACTTTATATAAAGAAAAAAAGTATATTACTTCACTATATAAATAGTTTGCAAAATATATGACTCATTGGCATTTAAGCAGAAGAAAATGATACTTTGTAATTAAGGAAAGGCCAAAGATAGAGATACTATATGTATAAGAAAAAAGTAAAAGGACGAAGACATGAATATAATTAAAAAACACTTGTGTAGAATAAATATCATGGGCCATTAGGTAGACATATTTCCTTTAAAAGGGAAGAAAGGTTGGGAAAGAACATTTAACAATGCCACGTTTTTATTAATTTCATAAAATATCATTTATTTATCTTAATATTCAAGTGAAGATTGGTGCACTAAACGATGAAGTAATTCGTATTGTGATGGATATAATTAAATTTGGTCTTATCAAAATTTTAATATCTAAGTATTATAATATTTTTAATTATAAATGTATTTTTAATTTTAATTTATCAAGTATTTATATTTACTTTATTTTTTTGGTAAATTATTTTTATCTTGAACCTTTTACACGTCGAAACCTGCTGCCAAGATCGAAACGTGCTGCCAATGGATTCCATTGTGAGCCCATTTCTCCAGGAGCCACAAAAATATTGCCACTTCCTTAATTTAACATGTACCCAATTGTCCTCAAGCATTGACACTATTGTTTACGTTTGTCGTTGTCATAAGGGTTTTATGACATGGCACTAGTTAAAAGATGAGGAGGCAAAAATGGAGGCTCAGATATCTTATGCTCGCCAAGGTTAAGGGATTTCTGGCATGGCCCGCTAAGGTACACTAGATCTTGTGCTCTCCAAAGTCAAGGGATTTTTGGCATGGTCCGCTAAGGTACGCAAGTCTATTTTTCATCCCATTTGTTTTCCCTTATTTGATGTATGCCATGTATGTTGTTGCTATTATTTTCATTTGCTACATCAAATTATATACTTCTTGTGCCCCTGTTTTAATACCCGATTATTGCCATCTAAGTGTTTGTGTGAATGTTCATAGATTTCCAGAGGGTTTCATTTCCATTGCGCCTTCCCTTATTTGATGTATGCCATGTATGTTTTTGCTATTATTTTCATTTGCCACATTAAATTATATACTTCTTGTGCCCCTTGTTTTAATACCCGATTATTGCCGTAAGGGTTTGTGTGAATGTTTATAGATTTTCAGAGGGTTTCATTTCCATTGCGCCGATTGCAATGGCTATGGGCATCTTTTTCGATTGCCCAATATGTGCTGATATTTTCTTCTTAATCCTAGAATTGCAAAACCCAGTTCTCTGAAACCCTGCACGGGAAATCAAACCTTGTCACAGATATTAGTGTTTAAACGCTTGGATGAAAGTTTGTGTTTTTTTTGAAACCCAAGCGATGGATGCAAGTTTGTGTTTTTAGGTGGAAATTGTTTCTGTCTTATTTCCATCATTCCAGATCCGGATAAACCTTACCCATACCTTATTTTGGAGGACCGTTTCGCTTCTTGCATACATTTTGCTGCAGTGAATCAGACGAGTCTGAGTTCTAAAAGGGCCTCTCACTCATCGCAAACCTTGCTTAGTCTTTTGACCAGCGACTCTCATATCAATAAATAAAGCTTTAGGTATCGCAGGGACATATCTTCGTGTGAGAACCCATCAAGCAAGCAATGGTGTAACAACTGCCCTATTTTCCAACCTAAAAGAAGACGAACCCGCTAGACAGCAAGTCGGGCCAGCTAAGAAAAGGTTGATGCAAAGATATCAACGCCTCAGGAAGTACCTCTATCATGGGGTATGTGAATACACATGCATCTGTTGGCTAGGCATAAAGTTGACCCTGCACGGCTATGAATGCACTTGTGATCTATAGCCAGATTCCTCTTCTATTTATCTGTATGAAAAAAAAGCAATAACATACATGTATTCACTACAACCAGAGTATCAAAGCAGGAAATCTCTAGTAAACTTATGAATCCATAGTTTATGAAGAGAAGCTTAAAGAGAGAACCACCTGAGCCTTTACCATCCTTTCCTTACAATCCTGGAACATCCAGATAGCCCCTACTTTCAATTCTGAGAATAATGCGCAGGGTGAAAAATAGAATAATCAATGATCTATACCTATTCTACGTATCTCTTCACGTGCCCATTCTTTTTTTGTATCCATGGATAAAATAATTATTTCAGGAAGATCAAGTGAGTTAGTGGGATGGAAAATGAGTGAGTGGGATCGATAATGGGGGGATTTCTGTCTCCATATTCTATCTCCATATATTCTTCGATCGATAGCTTGTGTCAAGGGGCCTAGGTCTTTAGATCTCCATATTGGACTGACCAAGTCGAACCATATTCCAATGAAGATCTAGTTTACCTTATTTACCATGAAACAACAGTAAATGATCTAGCATACACAGAGGTTGGTAGAACAAAGGTAACATCACCGTTCAGTAGCATCATTTTTATCAATTGATGATTCGTAAGCCATTGAAGCACAAATAGATCGAGCTGATTCAAAAGTTTATCCCAAAGCAAAAGTTGAAGTCCCATCTGCAGTTGCCCAAGTAAAAGCTTCAGCGGGCATTAGGATAGAGGCATAACTTTTTAGTGTCCAACCTCACACATACATTCTTTGATACGGGGTTTAAGGTCCGGATCCTATAGTTGGAGATCCCATTTCCTATTGATCTGCCAGCATATGTAGTAAAGGAAAAGGCCTAATCCACCTACACATAGGAGAGAGGCAGCAGTAGCCTTTTCACCAGCAGAAGAAACACTAGGACCGATAGCTCCAATTCTAGTTTCTAGTGGTTCCACGGATTTTTGACACGTGAAATTATGATCTTAACATGCTTTGATGATCTGGATATTTGGCGAAATATTGACATGCTTCGATCCGCATTCTAGCCAATGGCCAATCCCACTTGTATTAGTGCACCCAGATCGAAGAAGATCTATATCACTTGGCAACTTGCTCGCCAGCCAGAAATACTGAATCTTGCTGTCCACCCGGATGAAGTGGCCGACTAAGAGAGAACTATGGAAGAAGAGAGAACATAGTGATTGTTTGTTTCATGTATGATATGCCAATGAATATGTAACTTATAGTTTTGTTTTTTGTATGTTCTCATCCATGGTGTTGTTGAACTTCTTTTTGAATGTTGAATGTATGTTTTATTTTCTGTCATTGACAGAGGTGACCATTGTATGCCCTAGTCCCACAGGAAATATGAAGCTAATCCCATCAGTGTAGGAATGTTCATGTTTTGCCTCAGAATATTAAGGCTTTATCTACTCTCTGCAATTGAATGACTATGTGACATTGACATTGATAATGTAATAATGACTTTTGATTTTGGGCTAACCAGTTTCAGGGATTCAATTTAACTCCATGTTTGTTAGGTACCCATGTTCTCACTGTCAGCAGTATAATAACATTCATTTGGATACTAATCTTCGTTCAACATGCCAGAGCCTTCGATTTACTTCCAACCGATCATCTTTGTTATAAGGACCATGGGTTGAAACTCGACCAAATGCCCTATCTAGGAATTTTGGTGACTACCCATATGATATATCCACTAGTATTTGGTCTTGAGTTTGTAATTGTAACTGGTTTCTAGATGCACGACCTCTGCACTTTCCTTTTTATCCCTTAGGTGTAGTTGAGGGTTGAGTGAGATGCCTCTAGATTGGGTTTTAAGATACTTATAGCATATCATCATGTAAGAATAGCGCTAATGGACACATTCGAGTGATTGATGTTCACAGTTTACTGCAAAGCATGGGCTATTTAGCAATCGTATAGCTTGTACATGACTTAGAACCAATTATAAAAATGTCACGTGACAGGAATTCGCATAGAGCCCAAACCCAAATACATAACCTAGATGTGCTAAAGACCAGCATAGTACAAATTGAAAGAAATGTAGAACTTGGCACTAGATCCATATTAAAGGGAAACAGAGACTATAGTTACGAAATCAAACCTGCACCCATTACAGTGGTTTCTGGTAGAGTTCGTGTCCAAATTGGGGGTCCTTGGGGTCTAAACTTTTGCTCAGGTAATGGTGGTCCATATTCTCTTTAAACCAATTGAAGTGTTGCCTCGACGGTGTCTTGGTGATTCTAGGGGCTGATCCTAGATGAATACATCCCAAGTATCAATACAACAAACCAAACCTAGTAATGCTATGTTTCTTCCTGAGAAGCTTGACGATTAGAATAGATACCAATCCTAGGTGTAGCAAAAAATTCCTGTCAAATGTCAATCCAGAGTATGCTCATGAGTAATGGGGTGCACTAGGCCATATAAATGTTTCATAGCCTATCATGTCAATAGATTCTACATTGATATAATTCAGCCATGATAGATTCTTTTTCCAAATTTCATAGATTGTCTCATGAACTAACCTTAGGCCAGATTTTGAACAAGACTAGGGTTATGCCAAAAAATTCATTTTAAAACTTAGTAACATGAATAGACCATGAGGGAGGGTGGTATTTTATCTTGGACGATATTTAACATCTTTTTCAACTTAACCAATCTTTTTTATTCTGATGCAATACAACTTTATTGTCCTTTAGTTGGATAGTTATTGCAAAAGCTAGATAGGCCAATTGATTTTAATATCCTATCTCATTCAGCATTGAGTGCTTTCTTCTTTTAGCACTCTACCTTTTCTCTATATTTTTTTGTGTACCCATGCTTTACTTCTTATGTTTCCTTTCTAGTTTCATTAGCTAGCTGATTAGCTGTCAATTATGTGCTATGATCTTCTCATTTTGCCATCGTTCTAGGAGTTTCTATTCCACTCCCACATCGCACATTATGTTCATGGATGTAATTTTCAAGTTTCCAGTCCCTTGATCCTATCTTATCTTATGTGTTCTTCTTCCAAATGTTGCATACCTTTGATATTGGCCCAAACTTTGAACAATGTCGACGAGCGTTATGCCAGAGAATTCATTTTAAAACTTACTGAGATGAATAGATCACAAGGTTGGTATTTTATTCTGGATATTCTTTAGCATTTTTTACATCTTAATCAATCTCATTATTTCTTATGTAATACAACTTTATTTGTCTTTAGTTGGATAGTTATCACAAGACCATGATAGGCCAATTAATTCTAATATCCTACCTTGATCAACATTGAGTGCTTTTTGCTTTTATCATTCTTATCTTTTTGTGTACATGTACTTTACTTCTTATGCTTCCTTTTTTTCTTTGTTAGCAATCTGATTAGCTCTCAGTTATGAGTTTTTTTTTTTTTAGCATCATTCCAGGAGTTGATATTCCACTCCCACATTGCACTTTAAGTTCCTGGATGTACTTCTCAAGTTTTCAGTCCTATTGACCTATTTTTGTGGTCCTTTGTTGAACACAATAAAATTATCTTATCTCATCATTTATATACTTGTTTATCTCTTTCTCACATCTGTAAGTTTCTGAGTTAGTTCTTGTACAAGTGCCCTGCACCTTATTATGTATTCACAGTTAGATCTAATATGGGATCTCCTTCTGAAAATGATATAACATTTTCAGTTCTAGGTTACAGTGATACAAGGATAACCACACAATAGAAGCATGTAGTTGAATTTGTTACAGGGATACACTTTAAAGTTGAATATATTCATATACTTTATGATGCTATTTACTATTTATTGATTCTATTTATTTTAGATATATACATTTTTGAAGATGCTTTAGGCACTTTATAAAAGTTCAATTTTAATTTGAGTGATAAATGTATTTTTGAGTCCCTTGACCAACTTTGTGATCATTCATTGGTGATTTGACATTAGTAAATTATCTGATATTTTCTTATCTCATCTAAAGTTATATATAGATGCATTTAAGCCTACTCAAAGCATTAGTCTCAATTGCGTAGAATCACAAGGCATTTGGAGTTGCCTACCTTAATCCTAGTTGGTTGTGCTTTTGCTAAATACATGATTAAATTCCCGACTGCTGCTCTGAAAACAAGGTTGTTAATTTTATGATATTAGGTCTTTCAGTACACTAAAGTCTTTTAACAATGAAGAAGCAGATGAATCCACTACATAGCCCAAAGAAATCACAAACTAAATTGGAATGTGATCCAAACCTATCACACCATCAACACATCCACAAGGCAAAGTTTGCTCAAAAAGACATATTTCTAAGGTCTGTAGAATCAATCCAATCAATCCTGCACCTAATCACACCCCTGTCTATAGTTGGTCCAAGTGAACCAGATGCCATAGTTAAGACCCTTTTGCTTCCAATTGGAATCAAATATCTAGATTGAATCATTAAATAGACACCATGCCTACTTCTCTACGCCATTGATCACTACACCGAAGCCGCTACATCTATCTCCCCATTCCACCATGTTAAAATCCCTGACAACAACCCAATCAACAATCTTAAATCAAAATAGTGACCCAAACACACATCCTCCAGACCCAAACTAGAAGCTACCAAAAAATTATGTAAATAAGATTAATCTATCTCTATCTTGCAGACATACTCCACACCATGAACATGATTCTACACAGTATAGTTCATAAGCTATGCTTACAGTACAAGAAAACCTATTATGCATTTATTCCAAACAAGTTTATGTATTTAGGAAGAAAAGACAAGATTTCAATTTGTAAAACAATTACTTCATTGTGTTTGATATTCTATACATTTACAATTAAGAAATACTATGCAAGAGATGCAAGCATAAAAGGAGCTATACCCCAGCCCTATAGTGCAACAACAAATAGTTCTTGACCTTGTCCCTGACCATCTCAGAAGGGCCTAAGCCTCTGGGCAGAGACCTGTGCAACCCGATGATGCCAAAATCATAGTTTTTGGATGGAGCCTTGCCCCAAACAACCATAAGTAGCCTCCTCCTACAGATGGCATGGTTGCTTTCTAGTATTGCTATGCTCAAGCTTCTTCCTTTTAATGTTATGTTATATGAATAGTTTTCTCTTAATTCTATGATTGTGGGTGTTTTAGATTAAGCTATCCCACACTTCTGATTTTGGATACTCTTGGTTTGAGGAGGATGCTTGTGCAGCCTACCTTTTGTATTAAAGCCCTGTAAATATTGTTTCCATTAATAGTCAAAGGAAAATTTAATTCAAAAGTTAAAAAATACATTTCAGTTCTATGTTCCTGTTGGCCTGATTTTATGAATCAAAGCCAATAAGGAGGTTTTGTCCACACAATCAGCTTAGAGCAGCGTCAGGTTATGGTCCTGCTACCAGCTAGTTTGTCTCTTAAGGAGAACTTAAAACCAGCAAAATCTAACCTACTCTAATATCTATCCTACCTAAATACCTAAAA
>LPNX010389433.1:0-19614 GCA_001517045.1 Pseudotsuga menziesii | reverse complement strand
GAAATGTATATTTTGTGCACCATTTGGTATTTTGTTGGGTCACATTATTTGCAGACAAGGCTTGATGGTAGATCCCGCAAAGATTGCCATCATTGTAAATCTTCCAACACCCAACTCATTCAAGCAACTGAGGACAGTACTTGGTCATACCGGGTATTACAGAAAGTTCATCAAGGGCTACGCAAAGATTACAGCACCGATGGAGGAAACAGTAGCCAGGATGGAAGAAGCAATGGCCAAGATGGAGGAAGACCACAAAGCGCAGATCGATGAGCTTGAGGCTTGTGTACGAGAAACTTCCCAAGCAGACAAGCAAGCAAGAGTAGAGGCCTTTCGACTCACTTCTGCACAGATGCAGTATCGCATCGATGTTGCACTGTCAGTACTAAATGATGCGACGAACACATGGTCGGACTTGGATCAGCCGCCTGAGAAAGTAGAAATCCAGCAAAATATTCAGCAGATAGAGAATACCACGGCGGCAATGAAAGAAGAAATTAAGAGCTTAGCAGCTCTTCAGAAGATGAGGAAGACAAAGGACATGAACCACTTGAAGCAGGAAGCGCAGCGATTAAGAACAAAGGAGATACACATCAATGACCTGCTTCAACCCTACCAGGAGAAAATCACTGAGTTAGTTGATACGGTTGAGCAAAAAGTGAGGGATTTCACTACCACCAGAGAGGAAACTGACGTAATAGAAGACGCCAGTATTAGTCAAGCTTTACTTTACTCGGCATGAGAGCGTGTCGAAGTGGTGTAGAAGGAAGTCACAGGACTTCGTGACAAGTTGCAACGGACTTCGCAGGAAGCCAAGGAGAAGCTACAGCAGGAGAAGCCCGCTGGTAGTGGCTCAGGGGTGAGCCACAAGTAAGTGTTAGGGGACTGTTGGAGTAGGGTCCCGCAGCTACAGAAGAAGTTGCTATTTTGACGGATAGACAGTTTTGGTGGAGATATAAGAGGCAGAGCTATGACACTGTAGCATGTTTCTAGCTATAGATTAGAGCCAGAAACCATGACGTAGAAGACAGAGAAGTCAAGGAAGATGATGGTACCTGAGCGGGCAAGAAGAGAGAGCTCACCCACTGCATTGAAGGCAGCAGCAGAAGACAGGAGGGATCAGCTACCCTCATAAAGGAAAAGGAGCAACGAGGCCGAGGCATTGAAGACAAAGGACAAAAAAAGGGAAGCAGCTTCAGTACCCATGGTCAACACTGGGAAGCATGGAAGACTGCAGGAAGCTGTGGTGAAAGGAAGTGGTGCATAGTACCCATGATCAGTTCTGGGAAGCATGGAAGACCACAGAGAGCTGTGGTGTGACGGATAGCAGCTACTTCAAAGTACAGATACACCGACTATCACTAGTTAGGGTTTGGGTTACTGTTGGGACAGGCCCACAGTGTTGTAATGGCGAGACCTTCGGGCCGCCTATAAAGGGATATATTTTGTATTGTAAAAGGGTTTGTTTATTTGTTAGTTTTTTTGTAGATTATTAGACAGTTGTAGAAGCCAAGCTCTGGTTCTGTTATTAGTTGTAGTATCTTACTGTAACCAGTAGCTGGCTCATAGAGCATGCATGTAACGATCCGCAGGGATCGACAGCGAGGGAAGAGTATATTGTAAGAGGTGCAATATAGAGGTAGAGAAGAGATATAAGAGAGAGAATATCTTAAGCTGCATATGCGGTGCAGTAGAACTGTGTTTACCTTCCCCTAAGCTATAATAGAAACACAGTTCTGTGGACGTAACTTCCATCCTGGAGGTGAACCACGTTAAAATCATGCATTATGTGATTGGTTTGTGTGTTTTGTTTATTTGGTACATCTGTCCATTATTCTATGAGCCCTGTTTACAGTTTAATGTATGTATGCGTTGTTCAGTTCGTAGTAATATAGAAGGATAGACATAAGTTGAAATCGTTGGCATGTTGTATGCAGGTTCATTTATGCTTTGCTTGAAATGGTCACTAGTCGCAGTGTTAAACAGCTTGTTAGGTTGAGTCTTGCAAGTTGACATGAACAACACTAAGTGTGCTAAGCCGCGGGAGTAGGATATCGCAGGGAGGCGATACCGCACCGGCAAAGGAGCTGCGGTGCACGATACCATAGGCTAAGGACTTAGCGTTGGGAGAAAGTTACGTGTCGCCTGGTGCACGGTGATGCGATAAGGCTGGATTCATCACGATTCAGTGGAATTTGCGCGACGTGGAAAGGAACTGCGTGATGGATAGAGAGAGATCTCGCGGCTAGAAGAGCTGCGAGACGAGGAGATCACGCGACGCGCAGAGAAAGAGGCCTCGCGGCTAGCAGAGATGCGAGTCACAAGTAGGATGCCATAGAACCTGGTCCAAGACGCTTGAGTCCTTGGCCAACCCATTAGAATCACTTCGGCTAAGACTTCAGGCCGCTTCGCAGTCTGTCGCCAAAAGGGCCAGTGAGCTAGGGGTGTTGTTGGTTAAATACAGTAAACCCGGGTCTGCCCACGATAGCCAACATAGCAGCTTTGTATAATCAAATGAAAGAATGATGATGCAATACAATGATCATGCCAGATGCATGAATTCCAATAGAATTTGAATTCCCAAGGAGGTCATTCAAATTGAATGAGTGAGTCTAGCTTAACTGAATGTAAGCCACAGTGAACACTCAAGTTAACCACTGATCAAAACCCTAATTGACTCAACTGAGTCCTAATTGAAGTCAGAGTGCAATAAATGACTGAGTCTAACTGAAAGTAGCTCAGACACATGTCACTTCAAGCCAAACAACAAGTGGTAGTGCATCAATAACCCCAATGAACCCCGATGAGGTTAACTGAAGTCTAACTGACCATCAGAAGTGGTTGGAGGTGCCCCTGTTGACTATACTTCATTAAATATTAATTAAATAATATCAATTTAATGAAAGGAGGTGTCTTCACTTCTCTGTTTAACTGATTGTAACCATCAGTTATCAATTAAGTGCATTTATGACACTTAGATCACCCCCGGAGTGCTCTAGTTATCCTCCCCGAATGAAGGAGAAGGCTTAGTTGACCTCCTTGATTGAAGGTAGGCGTGGGTATGCTCATGTTGATGTCATACAGTGCTCCTCTGATGTCAATTAAGTCAATAAAACTTAGGATAGTGGTTTAACTAGGCCAAATTGACCAAAATGAGTGTGTATGGTGGTAAATGTCTCCAACAGGTTGTTCATAACATAAGACTAGTGACCCAAGAAAATTCATAACGGTAAAAGATAATAAGGGAAAATTCACTTTTGGAGATAACCTGTCCTCCAAAATAATCGGAAAAGGAACAACTGTTGTCAACAGCAGGATCAAAGCATAATTTTTTTTGCTAGTTGAAAACCTCAAGCCTAATCTTCTCAGTGTAAGTCAAACATGCGACCAAGGACACATTTCCATCTTTGACTCAGAAAAATGTGAAATCAAGAATAACAAATCAGGAAAGGTAGTTGGCATTACTATGAGAAATACAAACACTGTATACATATTGGAAAATGAAAACCAAGGTTACTTAAGTATGTTAAATGAAAGTTGGTTATGGCACAGAAGGTTGGGACATTTAAGTTTTGACAATCTTTCCAAAATAAGCATGAAGAGATCTACCTAAAATTATAGATCCTCTAAAATCTATGTGCAGACATTGTCAACATGGGAAACAAACCAAATTCGGTTTTAAAATAAAAGAACATTTGACCTCGCACCCTTTGGAAATAATACATACATATATTTGTGGACTAACCATAACTAAAATCCTGCAAGGAGATCAGTATTTGATGTTGCTCATTGATGATTACACAAGCATGACATGGGTGGCATTTCTCAAGGAAAAATTAGAAGCCTTTGAAAAATTTAAAATCTTCAAGGCAACGGCTGAAAATGAGTTTTGTGAAGGTCATGGAATTAAGAGGCAATTTTTATCTGCAAAAACTCCTCAGTAGAATGGGGTTGTTGAAAGGAAGAATAGAACAATCCAAGAAGTTGCCAAAACTATGCTCAATGAAGCAAACTGTCAGGTTCATTTTGGAGAGAAGCTGTATATACAGCTGTCTACAAACTTAACAGAGGACAACTCAAAGTGAATAAGGATAAGACCCCTTACAAATTGTGGTATGGAAGACCAGCCTCAGTCAAATATTTTAAAGTGTTTGGTAGTAACTGTTACATAAAAAGAAACGAGGATGACCTTGGAAAGTTCGACTCCAGTACCGATGAAGGAATATTTTTAGGATAGTCATCCACCAAAAAGGAATATAGGTGTTACAATAAAAGGTTACATAAAATTGTGAAAAGTGCATATGTAAAAGTCGATGATATAAAACCAAGGAAAGAGAAAAATATTGACAGTATTGAAAACACATGTGATGATGAAATAAAAGATTTGCAAAAGGACGAGATGATTCATAATGAAGAAGAAGACAAAGAGAAGGAAGATACACAGGAAGATGATGAAGACTTCCCTAAACCTGACACTAAAACTCCTTCTAGAATGGTACAAAATGATCATCCAGAGTCACAGATCATGGGTGACAAAAATGATGGAATAAAAACAGGAAGTCAACTACCAGATGTGGAATAGGCCTACTCTTAATAGTAGAACCCGAGAACTTTACATAAGCCAACAAAATTAATGAATGGGTCAAAGCCATGAATGAAGAACTAGATATGTTTGAGAAAAATGAAACCCAGGAACTTGTCCCAAGACATAAAGATAAGAACATTGTAGGAACCAAATGGATTTTCAAAAACAAGTTCAATCAAGATGGACAAGTAATAAGGAACAAATCAAGACTAGTTTGTAAGGGTTATGCCCAAGTGGAAGGTATTAATTTTGAAGAAACTTATGCTCCTATAGCTCGACTTGAAGCAATCAGAATGTTCTTAGCACTATCATGCCATAAAAACTTCAAAGTATATCAAATGGATGTCAAGTCTGCATTTCTTAATGGAAAACTAGAAGAAGAAGTGTATATTGAACAACCTAAAGGGTTTCTCTTTTCTAGAAACAAAGATTATGTTTGTAAACTATAAAAGGCACTCTATGGTCTCAAACAAGCTCCAAGAGCATGGTTTTCAAGACTAGATAGTTACTTGAAACAACAAGGTTTTAAAAGAGGAGTCACTGAAAGTAATCTTTACCTAAAAATCAAAGATAAAAATATGATCATTGTTGTTGTCTATGTGGATGATATCATTTTTGGAAGCAATCTTCAAATCCTAAGTATATACTTTGCCTCTAAAATAAAGAAAGAATTCAAAATGTCAATGTTGGGTGAATTGACATTCTTCTTGGGATTGCAAGTCTACCAAAAAAACGAAGGAATTTTCATCTCTCAAACCAAGTACATCAAAGACATGTTGAAAAAGTTTAAAATGGAATATTCCAAGCCTGTTGGTACTCCTATGGTCACTTGTTGTAAGTTAAGTAAGGATGATGAATCTATGGAAGTAGATCATACCATGTTTAGATACATGATTGGCAGTCTGCTATATGTGACAGCCACAAGACCAGATGTGATGGAAGTTGTTGGATTAGTGGCTAGATTCCAGTCAGCTCCCAAAGAAACACATTTAACAACAATAAAAAGGATTTTCGAATATCTAAAAGGTACTATGGAGTATGGTTTATGGTATCTGAAAGGAAAAGACTTTACCTTGAAGGAGTTTACTGTTGCATATTGGGAAGGAAGTGTTAACGATCGAAAAAGTACTAGTGGAGCAACATTTTTTCTGGGAAATTGTTTAATATCATGGTCAAGTAAAAAACAATCCTCCATTTCACTCTCTATAGCAGAAGCAAAATATATTGTTGCCGCCTCATGTTGCACTCAGGTTATTTGGATGAGACAAACCCTAGAATATCTACTTGTAAAATATGAACATCCAATATTGATCAACTGTGATAACACTAGTGCTATAAATATGTCTAAAAATACTATCATGCATTCTAAGACAAAACATATACCAACCAAGCATCACTATCTAAGAGAACAGGTATCTCAAAAAGCTGTCAAATTAGAATACATTAACACAAAAGAACAGATCGTTGATATTTCACCAAACCACTACCTAAGAAAGTCTTTGAGCGTCTTAGATACAAAATGGGATTAATTTCATTACAGAAGTACTAAGAAGAGAAAGCTCAATCTCAAGGGGAGAAATGCTGACAGGGGGACCTATCAGACAGAAAGGTTCCTTTATCATTGTTGTCAAAGGGGGAGAATGATTAGAGGTTGCCATCAATGCCAAAGGGGGAGATTGTTGAGTATATAGTTTCCATTGATGTCAAAGGTGTTCATGAATGACAAAGGAATAACAAGTAGAAGTAGAGATGCAGTATGAATGACAAAACTATTAGAAATAGTCGCAGAGGATTTCCGCATAGAGATCATGTCGATTTGCAAAGTCATGGTAAGATACGAATTCGATATGAAATCGATGGTCAGGAAGCATCCCCCACGAGATCCAATAGCTAAGGATCAGTTCCGCAAAAGACAAGCAGGAGGATGAAGTTCCACAAAAGATAAATATCGGATGGCTAATATTAGTTCCACCAAAATAGATCGACGGTGCGGAAGAGAAGTTGCAGAAAGAAGCTTGCGGAAATTCAAGATACGGTTTTGGGAAATGTTACATCCCCCATCCCACAATATGGAGAAACTAGACGGCTGAAGTTAGTTCCATTAAAATAGATCAACAGTTTGGAAAATGAAGTGCAGAAATAAGTTTGCGGAAAGTTGAGATATGATGTTGGGAAATGTTACACCCCGCATCTCGCATCCCGCAATCTGAAGATCAACGCTCATGGAGAAGCCCGATGAAGATGAATGGTAAGGAATCGTTGAAATAAAAACTTGGTGCATAAATATGATTTCAAGAGGAAATATTTAGAGTAGATCAACGGTCTGGAGAGATTTGCGAATAAGATCAACGGTCTGGATTGTATCTAAAGAAGAAGATTATGGAAGCACCAGAAAACGATAAACATGGCTGCGGAAATGAACTCTGAGCTGTGAGAAGGACGAAACAATGCATTTGTTGAAACTTAATGATCAAATGATGCGATGATTAAACTGGTAGATGATGAAGAGGTATGTCTGTAAGTAAACAGTCACGATCCAAAACGAAAGAACGCAGCTATGGAGAGATACGTTGGTAAGTAATAGGTAAAAGGTATTTATTAAATGAATGTGTAAAGAAGAAAGTGTCTCTATTAGTAAATATGAAATATTCCAAAGTGAATAGGCTTTGAACTACTCTAATAGACTAAGAACATCAGTCTAGGGTTCCAGGGTGGTGCTAGGGCAGGCCACAGGTCTGTAGGGGGTCGTAGCCTCCTTCTATTCGTAGCTAGAGAATAGGGTGTCATAGCATCCTTTTCTATTGAAGCAAGAAGAAACCCATAGGGATGTTGTAGCATCCCAGTCTGTAGTTTCAAGAAAAATCTAGGGTGTATATACATCCTTTCTGTTGCAGCAAATAAACAATTTTGTAAATTCATCTTATTAATGATTTTGTGTTGGTGGTTTTATCTTTTGAGGTTTTCACGATAAAACCTGTGTTGATTGTTTATTTTGTCTATTTTAAAGTAAAAAATGACAATATTGATTCACCCCCCCCACCTCAGTATTGTGGGATAAACCGATAGTATATCCTTTTCCTTAATTAGTCTTTAATACCTTCAAACTTTTAAACTTTCATATGTAAGAGTTGTTAATAGTATGTTGGACCAATGAATAAATTTATTTTCATTTTACCATCTGTTCGTCCAGTATACATGTGCTCTTTGAAATTAATGAAATTGAATTTTGCTCATCCCATGCAACATTAACCCAACTTTACTTCCCGTCAATAGAAACTTTTTGAATGATTGATCTAGTTGGTCAAATCTAACACGTGTTCTAGAGCTGTGTGTCCGAAGAAATTCCACTGATTTTTAAGAGTTTAAACCAAAAGCACCTTCACTCAATGGAAATTTTTTGAGCCATCAATCTGATTTTTAAATTCAACACGTGTGTTCACTTACTGCCGATATAAAATTTTGCTATTTTTTTAGAAATTAAATCAACCATACTTCCCATTAGCTGAATTAATATAGAGCATTGATTGATTTTTTCAATCATACTGTGCAGACACATGTTCCAGATTTAACCATGAGCAAGTTTATTTTGCAAATATGGAACTATTGTTTCTCCTTGCATGTTGATGATGCTGAATGAATTTTAGTTGTTGGATGTTTTGGGTCTTCACCTGCATCATTGATTTATTCTGTGTATAATCCTTCACTTCCAACTCAAGAATTGTGTTTTAATAAATGCTGAAAATGCATGTTTCCACGGAGAAATGCTTGCACCCGTACATCATCTCGATGTAAGGGTTGTGAACGCAACATTTGCATATCTTCCATTCATATTATGTTCTTGGTTGTCCTCATCAAACATTTTTCCATGATGTTACTCATCCCATAGAATTAGATAGGCATACTTGATGCAATGAGCAGCTATTCATGGAGTCTCATCAAGATTTCATAGTGGAAATTTACCTTATGTTGGAAAAAAAAAAACAATACATTCAAAGACTGGTGTGATTCCTAGTAATATCACTCTAGCATGGCCTTCAAATCCTTTAGCTCCTATCAACTGTAGGTTTAATTGTTTCTTAACATGGCTTGCCATTAGATTTGCACTCAAGAAAAACTACAGGACACAACATTGATATAGCAACGATCCTCAATTGAATCAAGCCCAAGCACAATGATATCAAAGACCCTATAGAACTCACAATCTTTATCTTCAATCTGATAGAAATGAGGTACTATGTTCACCTCACTTAACTTGTTCCATGATACGTCTTGCAGCTACAACAACTTTAGGTTGCTTTACATCTTGCCTCTCGAAAATAAATTGCCGATTGATATTGTCGCACCTCATCATTCATGTCCACCTTGGTCCATTCACACAACTCCATACCATAGCATTCATCCATAACAATCCTGGGGATTTCGGGCCCACATAAAATCCATAATACGTTGACTTTATAAGGGTCATTCGCTCCAATTATAAGCATCTTTCAAAACCATACTTGTGTGCAAGATCTATACACTGTATTTTCAATAGGACTGCAAGTAAGGAAGGATAAGAGAAAATGTCTCTTTAGATAACCATGTGGGTATGTATGCTCATTCTTCAGCATCAAATCAGATTTCATTTCCTTGATAAACTCTTCAATGGTGATCGTGGGTTGTTTTTCATCGTTGAAAATGTCTCCCATGGTTACAACGGCTTCCTTATATCAAAATTGGAATGCAAATTATTTTTATTTATTTTTTGATGGTGATATTATCCCACATGCAAAAAGGGCATGTTTGTTTTGAAATTTACATACACCAACAGTTTTAATCTATACCAAGGTATTAATTTGTCACAGTGGTCTAGGAACTGAAAACATAGTCTCACAAAGAATATAGACAAATATGCATAAAATTGGCAAAATGGTGCTACAATGGAAGTAGCAGCTCTGTATAATCAAATGAAATAATGATGCTACAATACAATGATCATGCCAGATGCATGAATGCCAAGACAATTCGAATTCCCAAGGAGGTCATTCGAATTGAATGAGTGATTCTAGCTTAACTGAATGTAAGCCATAGTAAACACTCAATTTAACCACTAATCAAAACCCTAATTGACTCAACTGAAGTCGAAATGAAATAAATGACTGGGTCTAATTGAAACTAGCTCAGACACATGTCACTGCAAGACAACCAACAAGTGGTAGCATATAAATGACTCCAATGAACCCTGATGAGGTTAACTGAAGTGTAACTAACCATTAGAAGTGGTTGGAGGTGCCCCTGTTGACTTGAGTTCATTAAATAATCATTAAATAATCAATTTAATGAAATGAGGCACCTTCACTACTCCGTTTAACTGATTGTAACCATCAATCATCAATTCAGTGCATTTATGACACTCAGATCACCCCTGGAGTGCTCCAGTTAGCCTCCCCGAATGAAGGAGAAGGCTTAGTTATCCTCCTTGACTGAAGGTAGGCATGGGTGTGCTCATGCTGATGTCATACATTGCTCCTTTGATGTCAATTAAGTCAATAAAACTTAGGATAGTGGTTTAACTAGGCCAAATTGACCAAAATGAGTGTGTATGGTGTTAAATGTCTCCAACACCCCCCCTTAAGCTATACTCAGGAGGAGTAGAAAACATAAAGTGCATAAGAATTCTAGGGCCCCGACAAAAAAGGCCATAGGTATCCCTGTACAATACTAAAACTCAAACAATGCTCAAAACAAACTAAGTGAGGAAAAGAGGGAAAAACCAGTGGGAAAAACCCCCCCTCAAGCTGAACACTGAAAGTAGTTGGATCACCCTGATGAACTCACCCCCAACAGTGAACGGAGGTAAGTGAACTTCTTTTCTAAAAATATCTTGGTGAAAATGTCTGAAATCTGCTCATCAGTGGGATAGTATTGCAGAATGATGGTCCTGTCATGCACTAGCTCCCTGATAGAGTGCATGTGTATCTATACATGCTTGGTCCTATTCCTAGTAACTGGATCCATGGATATCTTAATAGCAATTTGATTGTCACAAAAGAGGATAGTGTACAAATTACTACCAAGATCAAACTTTGAAAGAATGCCTTGCAACCAAACAACTTGGATGCAAGCATTCACCGCTCCTCGATACTCGACCTCTATTGAAGACAATGCTATGGCATCTTGATTTTTTCTAGACCAGAAAATGGGTCCACCACCAAACATGAAGACATATCCGAAAGTTGACTTCTAATCAATAGAATCACCCACCCAATCGGAATCTATGTATCCAACCAGCTCTAGCTTGGAGTCTACAGCATAGTGAATGTTGTAGGTCCTAGTTCCCTAAATGTACTGGAGGATCCTCTTGGCTTCCTTCCAATGAAGATCATGGGGATGCTACATGTATCTTGATATAGAATTCATTTCATAATGGATATCAGGCCAAGAATGAGTCAAGTACAACAAGCTACCAATCAGTTGTCGATAAATAATGCAGTCCATGGGAGGTGTGCTTTTTCCTTCTTCAAGGATGATCCCTGAAAGGAAAGGGAATGTAGAATCTATACATGCATCCATGTTAAAATTGAATAACAGGTCTGATATGTATTTTTACTGAGTTACCATTATCCCATCAGAATTTTGCTCAATTTTGAGCCCCAAAAATTGTTTTAAGAGCCCCAAATCGTTCATTTCAAATGCATTGTGGAGAGCAGTTTTGATGATTGAAATAAAAGCAACTGTGCTACCTATGATTAGTAAGTCATCAACATAAAAAAAAAAAATAATCAAATGACCATCAGACTACTATATATACACATTTGGATCTGATTTACACCTTTGGAATTTTTGCGAGAGAAGGCATCCATCTTGGAATACCACTCTCTTGGGGCCTGTTTTAACCTGTATAGTGACTTCCTTAGCTTGCAAACCAAAGATGGATCAGAAATGTAGCCCTCAGGATGCTTCATGTATATCTCCTCATGAATATCTCCATGCATAAAGGCTGACTTAACATCCATATGATGCACTTCCCAGTGATTAGATGCTAAAATTGCCAAAACTAGGCGGATGAAATCCATTTTTGCAACCAGTGCAAAAGTCTCATGGTAGTCCACACCTTGGACCTGGGAGAAATATTTTACCACCATCCTTGCCTTATATTTGCAGGTGCTTCCATATTCAGCAACCTTAGTCCAAAACACCCACTTGCATTGAACCAATTTCCTTCCTGGAGGAAGAGAAACTAGTGCCTAAGTAGTGTTTTTCTGAAGAGAATTCATCTCTTCATCCATTGCAACTTGCCATCTCAGATCCTTCCGAGCATGGTAGTAGGAATTTGGGTCTAAAATTATCATCAAATAACAAGATTCAGATAGCAAATAATCAAGACAAGGGAGCACAATATCTTCTCTTTGGAAATCAAACCGGGTTCTCCTTGGATCATCTGGATTTCCAATGTTATCTCCTGCGGAGGAGAGTGTCTGTCGGGCCCATGTTGGGAGATGATTTTGTAATTCAGGTTTGGATTCAGCATCTGATGTTTTCTATGCACTGATATTAGAAATCATAGGATCCAAATCAGGTTCATCACCCCCAATTTCATCATCAAAATATTCAGTAGAATAGGAAGGAAATTTAGTAGTTTTCTCCTTCACTAGTTCCACCTCCTGAAGAGGCTTATCGAACTTGACACTCCTTTCGATGATGATATATTTTGTTTTGATATACAGCAGCTTAAAACCTTTTGATTGATTAGGATACTGTTATACACCTGAATGGCACCTCTCCATCCGAGTGCTGATATCCCTCATGTCGGCACACAAAAGGACACTTATGGATTGAGGTTTGCCTAGTTTCATTATACCTTGGTTGATGATGAAATACATTGCCTATATGCCCAGCTGATTACTTTTCCATTTTGAGAATTTGAGTAGAATTCATGACTATATCTATTGGCATCTCGCACATCATACGCAAGTATCATGTTCATCAGGTCGCACATACATGTATACACGGGTTGCACTTGTATAGAGTCGTGTATCATACGTGGGTTGCTCTACTACAGACCCGCGTATGGTTTCCTCAAAATTAATATTTAAAAACACGCGCTAATGGAAGATTAGTTTACTCATTTAACTTAATCTTCTTAACTGCCACAACCTCCCTAACCTTCGAGAACTATCTCATTTCATCCATATAAATAGAGGCCTTGGGGAGGGTGTTGGAGATACATACTTGGAGAGCAAAGTTATGCTGGTGGATTGTCTACAGAAATCGTTGGAGCAAAGAAACTTAGAGTCCTTTGGTGACAGAGGAGTCCTTGTTCAGACATTGGGTTGTAACCTAAACTCTTTCTATTATTTTTAATAAAGATATTACTTCTTCCATATGTGTTTCATATCTTGTGGATGGGTAAATGTTTACATTTCAATATGATATATGATTTGCCTAACCTGCATCTATATATATGCATCGCTTTGTATCTGGAAGAGTGTTTATTAACAGGTGAAGGAGGAACTATCCTGGAGACTTTGGAAGTAGATCAGAGAGGGAGAAGATAGCAAGGATCAACCTTCGTTTAATACAAGTAAGTCCTTCTACTTTCCTATTTCCTATTCTATGCTTTTAAAGTCAAACTGTCTGCAAGTCATGAGTATGTTGGTAACCCCCCAGACCTAAGTTATTAGGTGAATTATCCTGTACAACAGAACTGGCGACTCCGCTGGGGAAGCCTAGTCTGCTTTAGGTCTTTTTCTGTTGTCCTGACCAGTCATTGCTCGAAGTTTTGTTTGTGATTTTTGTCCTACTTTCTTACGTACTGTAGCATTTGAAAGTCTTGGGTCTTTCTCTGTTTTTGAGAATTCTTTCTATACCCATTCGCGGGTTTTCCTACTAGACAGTCACGAATACTGAGTCTCATACGTGGGTTGTCCCACTATACAGTCGTGCATCATTCGCGACCTGCACTACTACACAGTCGCGTATACTCCTGAAAACTGTGATTTTTGTGTCAAAGTTTGCTTGTTCTTTGGCCTGTTATAATTCCTGTTTTCTGTTAAGACTTTCTTTAAGAGTGTTGCAGAGTTGTCTGAGTGTATCAGGTGGTCACATCTTAGTGCTTTTCGAAGCCCTTGGGTTCTCTTTACTTGTTTTATTTACTGTATGCATCTTGAAACTTTCTGGCCTGTTTGGGTTGTTGGTTTGGGTGCCTGAGTCTAGATCAGTGATCAGGGTCTTAGACTCTGTCTGTCCAGTCGGCTGTCTGTCAGTTATTGGTTTGCACTTGCCTGTTTAAAATTCTGTAATGATCTCTCAGTCATTTTTTGCACCCAAGTTGAGGTCCTGGCCTGCTTTTCTTGCTGGTTTTTAGGTTCTGTTTGCCTGTTAGTTTCAGTTTGTGTTTTTTTTATACAGTCTATAAGTGTCAAGGTCACTCAAGCATTGCATTTATACATGCACAGTAGTTTTTTGAGCATTTTTTAAAGTGAAAAACAAAACATAGTTAATCTTTTGCATTAGAGTAGTGGTTGTTTCAGTTTAAGAAATACTATCTCAGAAAAATACAAAAACATATAGGCTTAGTTTCTCTTTTTGCTCCATATAGTTCATCAATATTTATTTGAAAAAATGAAAAGAAGTTTATTTCATAGTGATAGTTTGCTTTAAATGCACCTTTTACTTTCATTTATTTTCTTCTGAGTCAAAAAATCATACAGTCCATCACTTCCACTTCCTTTGAGTAAAGAACAGCCCTTAAAATTAACACTTAAATTTAAAATCTATTAGTAAGTTTTTATTTTTAGGGCCTTCCACCTACTAGCTTAGGCTAGGTTTGTGGGCTAGGGAGTGTAAACTTCCCACAAACTATAAACTCAAACGTAGTGGGCCATTCGTTAGGTAAATCCTTGGTTCTACCGCTGTATCTGGGAAGCTCCTCTCAAACGGGAGTTAAGCACTAGGCCGCGTGGAGGCTTGGACAGAGGGGATAACCCCCCGAATCCTTGTCAAAACGTAACCCAGGACTTTTATGCATCTGGGGATTCTGTCCTAGACAGAGTTTTGGGCTCAGCTACCCTGCCCATGCGTACGATTTCGGTTTGCGACTGTCCCCCCAGACAGTAGGTATTGTCAAGGTAGCCTTAGTCTCTTGTCTTTTAGGGCTCATACCTAGGTAAACAGGAAGGTTATTTCTGGTTCACCTTGAACGGACTTGGAAGGTAACCCTTGTGGAAAGTGTAGGAGGGTGGTTGGGTGATTCCTCTGCTTGTGCCTAAGAACCCCTCAAGGACGCCAAGTAACTGTTCATCGGCTTTCTTCGGGAAAGCGTATCTTCATAGCCTGTTTTGATTGCTTGAGACTATAGGATCTTTTTAGTGTATGCTCTGTGGATCTGCTTGTGATTAGTTGGCCTTAGGGTGTGATTTTTTTTTTAAGTCTTAATTCTGGAGGACCAAGAGATTAGAAGGTCAAGAAGGTTGAGAAACCTTCCTCCTCTCACACCACTGGAACCTCCACCTTTACCCCAAAGGCGGAGACTAAGCACAGGTGGTTCTTTTGAACCAGTAGGAGTAAGTGAGGTTCTTGGTGAACCGGAATTAATAGCTAACTGCTTTAACTTTGACACAGTTGAGATAGAGGAATTGCAAGCTGACGAGTTTGCAAGAAATTATAATACCCCCTTGACTGATTTGAACGATCCGGTGATCGTGCAGGTTAGGCCTTTTAGTTCACCAGTGCTAGGTGTACCTGTAGGTAGAGCTATGTCTTCTGAGGGAGAAAGTTCATTTGTTTTCACCTCAACCCTTCCGGTTGAAGGGGTACTACCTCCCCCGGTTAGTACCCCTAGATCTGTTTTACCTTCCACACCCTTAACTCCAGCAAGTCGGGTGGTCCAACCACCGGTTTACTCGAACATTGGAAGTATGTCTGGTGATATGGCTACTGAGATTCCTAGTATGCCTACAATTCCTTCTTCCTTCCCTTACACTACCCACAGTGGTCCGGTGGGATCCTCGGCCTTTGTTCAAGGATTCCCTTGGAATGGGGGGCACATACCCCCATCCAATCCATACGTAGGTCCACCTCCTTCATATGTAGGAGTGCAGTTTGGCAGCAACACCTCTTATGGGAAAAGCTACCAAACCCCTATTTCGGTCCCATACATGAGCTCTCCCTTCTCTTTGTTTAGTGGAGGGATACCTGCTCCAGTCTTTCAGACCCAAATTTCTATGTGGACGGCCCGAACCACTTACACTACACCTCCCACCCAAAATCCGGTGGCTTACGGATGGAATCCATTCCAAAGAAACCTTCCCACTCCACAACCGGTGTCAGGGGGAAACCCCACCTTTACCTATGGGCATTCAGGGGCTGGACCCTCAAATACCCAAGCTGGCACTTCTAGTACACCGGTTAGGCCCAAACTTCCTTTTCTGGCAACTTTGAACTTGCCAGACTTATCAAAATTGATGAACGATCCGGTGAGGCATGACCCCTTGTGGCCACCTGTTCCCACCAAACTGCCCTCGGACATACCAAAGTTCGAAGGTAAGGCTGGTGAAGATCCTGGGGCACATGCCACCACCTTCCATCTATGGTGTTCTTCCAACTCATTGAATGAAGATTCAGTGAGATTGAGGCTGTTCCAGAGGACCTTGACGGGCACTGCGGCAAAATGGTACATTGAGCTGCCTTCTGCTGCTTTTAGTAGTTTCTGGGACTTGGCTACCGCTTTCCTTAGCCACTTTCAGCTTCCAGTCCGTTACGACTTCAGAACAGACTTGTTGTCCACCTTTAGACAAAACAAGGAAACCCACATCTCGGATCATATCCAAGAGTGGAGGAGGCGAAAGAGCCTCATTAAAGCTACCATCCCTCCTGAGTTTCTATTAGAATGGTTCCTTAAATCTTTATTTCCCTATATATCTAAGGATGTCTCCACATCAGGAGTGACTAGTGAGGAAGAAGCCATACTCAGGGCCCAGCAGTTGGACTTGATTTACTCACAGTCTGGGATTTTATATGAAATCATCCCTGAGGCACCACGGCCTTCACATGAAGCCGAGAAACCCAAGCCTGGACCCCACGCCGATGGTGTGGTTGGGTCTGTAAACTCTCCCACTGTAGAGTCTTTGACAAAACAACTTCACCAATTGTCTGTCAAACAGTCTACGGCGGAGGCAGCAAAGGCTTCCCCCTCTTCCCAAAGTGCAAATGTTTTTGCACAATCCTCTTCGAAGGGAAATCAGTAGCCCGGCGGGAAGAAGAAGAAAGGTAAAAAGGGACAAGGAAACCAAAATCAAAACAAGCCAAAGCCCGCAAACAATGCTGATGGGGGAAAAAAGGAGAAGAAGAAAGTCAAGTTTCCTTGTAAGTTGTGCCAAGGAGACCACCTCACTCACCTTTGTCCCCTCATGGAACAAGCTCAGAAGCTGTTACAAACGCAACCACCGGCTGTCCTGAAGGATCCATTTCCCCAAGGGCAGAATTCTGCTTCAGCTTCTACCATAGCAGGGGGCACTCAAGCTGCCCCTGAACCCAATTATATCAACATGGTTAGATCCTCAACCTTATTACAAACCAGGAACAAGAACTATGAGAATGAGACCGATGAGAAGGGTAAAGCTGTAGTTGAAACTTCAAACCCTCTCACTATAGAGAAACCTGCAGAAATAATGCCAAAGATACCCAAAGGTGTCTTTAAGAAGACTTTGCATAACCCAAATGCCAGAGCTGCTGCTCACTACTCTGTGGTTGAAGACTTGGCTCAGACTCCATGTGCAATGTCAGCTTTGGAGGTGCTACAGAGCTGTCCCGCTCAGCGGGATGCCCTCTTAGCAGCTTTAGGTAGCATGGACTCTTCGAGTCTCACAGCGAAGTTTCATTTCTTTGATCTTAAAATTCACCTCCCTTACCATGTAGCTTTATCGATAGATGTTGTCCATGGTGGTAATACCATTGGACGAGCAGTTATTGATGAGGGAGCCTCTACTTGTGTTATGTCCCTGGCTTGTTGGAAAGCTCTCGGATCCCCAGAGCTGGTCCCATCAACCACTTTACTTACTGCTTTTGATGGAAGGTCTTTCCGTCCACATGGTATCCTGTCGGCTTTCGAGCTTAAGCTAGCTGGAAAATCAGTCTCTGTTGAAGTCGAAGTGATTGATGCTCCATTGGACTACAATCTGCTTCTGGGTAGGAATTGGACTTATGCAATGTCTGCTGTTGCATCTGCTGTCTTTCGTGTCGTGGTATTTCCACATGAGGACAAGCTGGTCACTGTTGACCAACTTGATTTTACTCGTAAAGGCTGCTTAGAGTCTAAAGATTCCACTGTGCCATTGGTTGATCAGGCCAAACCTGCTGCACAGAGCTTGGGGGCTGGACTGTACGCATCATTGATGGGCACATTCGATATTCCAGCTCCAGTCCTTTATATCGGTTCTACTACTGTAGGGAAGTCCATTGATTCGGTGGTCGATAGGACTTATCCTTGGGTCCTCCCAACCCCTCAGGAACCGGAAGTGCCCTTATCTGCAGTGGAAGTGGCGTATCAAGCTATTACCCAAACCACTGTAGATCCCATTCCAGATCCTCTTACAGTCTCGGATGATCTGGAAGAAGTTTATATGCCTGCATGGGCGGAAAACTCTTTACATTCCATAGATTGCTTAGACACTGTTTTACCTTCAGATGAGGCTATTTTGGAAGCTATGTGTTCACGTGATAAGATATGTGAGGATCTTCATCACCGATCTTATTTCCTTCCAGAGCTAAGCAAGATAGAAAACCAAGAGTTCCATGTGAGACTGTCGGATGATGTTGATACACCTGTCAACCCTTTACCTAGGGAAGGAGTGTTTGCCGAGGGGAATATGGAAAACATTTCCGCTACTATACCAATCAACATCTCCGTAAAACCAGATGTCGTGGAGAATATCTATATAGGGGCAAGCTTCTCTCCGGAGGAGATTGCCATTTATACTGCCCTTTTCAAGGAATTCCGCGATATCTTTACCTGGTCATATGAGGAGATGCCAGGCATTGATCCATCTATTGTTCAACATGAGATCCCAACCTATCCTGATGCTAAGCCGGTTCGGCAAAAATTATGCCCCGTGAACCCACGTAAAGTGGCGGCTGTGAAGGCAGAGGTCGAAAAGCTGTTGAAAGCAGGCTTTATATATCCCGTTGCTTTGACTGAGTGGGTGTCGAACCCAGTCCCCGTTGATAAAAAGCAAGGGACTATTCGTGTTTGTACGGACTTTCGTGACCTTAACAAAGCCTGTCCCAAGGACAACTACCCTACACCGTTTATTGATCAAATCATAGATGCATGTGCGGGTAGCGAGGTATTCTCGTTTATGGATGGTTTTTCCGGCTATAATCAAATCCAAATCAAACCGGAAGACCAGCATAAAACTGCTTTTATTTGCCCTTGGGGTACATTCGCTTATAGAAAAATGCCCTTTGGATTGAAAAATGCAGGGGCAACCTTTCAATGAGCCATGAAATTTTCTTTTCATGATATAAAAGCCATTGTCGAGCCCTACCTTGATGATTTTCCTGCTCATTCTCGTAAGAGGATCCAGCATCCAGATCATTTACGGCTGATTTTTTAGAGATGCAGGTACTATAAAATCCGCTTGAATCCCCACAAGTGTGTTTTCTGCGTTGAATCAAGTAGATTGCTTGGATTCATTGTCTCTAGTAGGGGCATACAGGTGGATCCGTTAAAAGTCGAGGCCATTGTAAATCTGCCTCCTCCTCGTTCACTTAGGCAACTTCAGAGTCTACAAGGGAAGTCTAACTTCCTTCGATGTTTTATAGTTAATTATGCCAAGATCACAAAAGGTTTCATGCACCTGCTTAAACAGGACACCCCATTTGTATGGGATGAAACTACACAACTCGCGTTCGAGGCATTAAAGAAAGCTTTGTTGTCGGCTCCTTTATTACGCCCGCCAGATTACTCTAGGGATTTTTTATTATATTTGGCCGCGTCGGAGTCTACCATTGGGGTAGTGCTAGTTCAGGAGGATGACAAGCTCGTTGAG
>LPNX010389328.1:30950-45299 GCA_001517045.1 Pseudotsuga menziesii | reverse complement strand
ACAACACCTAGACACCACTTCCTTTCTCTCTCTCTCTCTCTCACACATCCATAGGTCACCCCATCCCACTAAGGACCCCCTCCACTCCACTCTATCTTTGTATCTCTCTCTGTCTCTCTCTCTCACACACATCCCTATGTCTCCCCTTACCACTAACACCCCCTAACCTATAGCCTACAAAAATTAGACAACCCCACACACATCCACAGGTCTCCCCTTACCACTAACACCCCACTCCCTTATATCATTCCCCAACTAATCCAACTACCTCTAAACCTCACCCCCTATTACATTCCTTCTACAACACCTAGACACCCCCACATTAATCTAACCTCCCCCACTCCTAAAATCCTAACACACCCCTTTCTCTCTCTCTCTCTCTCACACACACACACACACACCCCCACAAACATCCACATGTGTCCCCTTACCACTAACACCCCCTAACATATGTCTCTGACACACACACACACATCCCTATGTCTCCCCTTCCCCCTAACACCCCCTAACATATGTCTCTGACACACACACACACATCCCTATGTCTCCCCTTCCCCCTAACACCCCCTAACATATGTCTCTGACACACACACACACATCCCTATGTCTCCCCTTCCCCCTAACACCCCCTAACATATGTCTCTGACACACACACACACATCCCTATGTCTCCCCTTACCAGTAGCACCCCCTAACCTATCTCTCTAACACACACACACACACATCCCTATGTATCCCCTTACCACTAACACCCCCTAACATATGTCTCTGACACAGACACACACATCCATATGTCTCCCCTTACTACTAACAACTCCTAACCTATCTCTCTCTCTCATACACACATTCCTATGTATCCCCTTACAACTAACACCCTCTAACCTATCTCTTTCACACACACACATCCCTTAATTTTTAAAACAATATAGTTAGGTTGAAGAGAGGGGGGTTGTTAAGGTGCAAAGAGTAAGGGAGTGCTTGTTAATCCCCCCTAAACATTGAATGATCCCATAGTCTTGAAACTACCTTCTTAATTTCTCCTAAACACTATTGGATTAAAACGCGCACCCATTTTATGTGATCAAAACGTGCCCCCATTTTTGTTAACAATAACGTGTGTGTGTTTTGTCTTAGTATAAACAACACCAGTGCCTGTCCAAGAAACACTCTATCATATTCCACACAGGTTTCATAATCCATGCACAAATTTAGGTTGCAGACAATGCATTCATTCTCTTCTTCACCATATTATCACACAAAATTTTGTTTTTCACATCAATCATCTCCATCACAAGTGTCTAAGTATTGCTTGGAGCATGATATACATTGAGGACCAAGAAATAAAGAATTAATTAAGCAAGAAATAAACCAAGATTAGGGAATTTCCCATTGAAGAGCACCATAGAGCATCTCCACCATTGTTTTTGTTGCAATTGAGGAGCTAGCAAAGGGAACATTAACTTGGTCATTGTGGTGGAGTATGTAGACACAATTGAGAAAGAAAGAAACCAAGCTTGGGGAATTTCCCATTGAGTAGCACCATAGAGCTTCTCTACCCTTAACTTTCTTGCAATTGAGGAGCTACCAAAGGAAACATTAACTTTGTCATTGTGGTGGAGTATGTAGACACAATTGAGGAAGAAAGAAACCAAGCTTGGGGAATTTTCCATTGAAGAGTATTTAGACACAATTGAGAAATAAAGAAACCAAATTTGGGGTGTCTCCCATTGGAGAGTACCATTGAGGAGATAGCAAACGAAACCTTCCTCCCAATATCCCCCTTAATTTGAGTATTTAGACACAATTGAGCAAGAAAGAAACCAAGCTTGGGTAACCTCCCATTGAGGAGAACCATATATCATTGATCATTGTGGTGATGGGAAAATCACGCAATTGAGCAAGAAAATCAGCAAGGAGGAGGATACCCAATGAAATCCTTGAAGAAATTAGAGAGAAGAAAAGAAATGACATCACCAATCGAAGACGATGTATGGAAACTCAACCAATTCTAGTTGTTGAGGATGCCACAGTTATTCCTACCAATCCACATTAAGAAAGATGAAATCATTTGCTTGAGGGGCCTTTGGTCTCCATATTGGTAGAAGCATGAGCACTGCATAGCACTGATCAAGGAGTAAAATGTAGGTGCACATCAAGGCCACCTGAAACCTTCGCATATTTAATTGGATGTGGCTATACAAGTGACGGATTTAGAGAGACGTTGAATCCTGAATGTATGCTCGAAGAAGACAATGTTGTTCACACCACCAATGAGGATTTCCAATTTCCATTGTCTGACCGATGAGAAGACATAGGAGGACATGAAGCTGATGTTCAAATGCCAAACCCGATAGGTGATATGGTACAGGGTGCAGACAACCTCCCTACCTCCATTAGCAACTTCATGCCGAAGAACTCCAAAACGTATATAGATGAATGAAATTATCATTGGTTCACTTGAAGGTACGTTGTCTAAACGCAGGATTGCATATCAATCTCAACAGATTCTTGTCAACTATTTTGATTCTAAATGTGATGGAGATAAATGTAGATTATTTATATCATTGTTAAAATCTAGTTCTATGACTGTTTTTAGGAAAATCTTAAGGATAAAGATGATAAATAGTTATGAATGAAGTTTTCATGTTTTCAAAAGTTTAGTAGATGCATTTAGTACTATTGGGAAGAAATCTTGTTCAAAGGATTGCAATGCAT
Source organism: Pseudotsuga menziesii (assembly GCA_001517045.1). Lineage (NCBI taxonomy): Eukaryota > Viridiplantae > Streptophyta > Pinopsida > Pinales > Pinaceae > Pseudotsuga > Pseudotsuga menziesii. The sequence continues at coordinate 42,584 of LPNX010389328.1, read as the reverse complement.
CTCGTCGTGTGTTGTCACAATCAATTCTGAACAAAAGCACTAGGGCCCTTTGCCTTCTTAATCCTACATACAAACTTATAGGATTGGATATCAAAGAACTCTGTAAGTATTGTTCTAGAAGAGAACAACTTGACTCTGGTCAAACAGATGTCTAGCCATTCATTGGCAGGTTTCCATGCGTCGATATTAAGATCATTGATGCGGTACTAGTGCAGGAGTTTTGCGTGACAATAGTAGACCTTCATCCAACCAAAAATATGTACTAAAATTGATCAAGGGTTCAAGAGGTCATGAACCCCACATTAAACATTTTTTTGACATGACACAAACAAAATTATATGAGAGATTTAGGTGTGAACATAATGAACTTAACTTGGGCCAAATATCCTTTGAGAAATAAAAACCATGGTATGTTAAAATAAAAACAACTCATAACACATTTTGTTGTCAATATCACATTGAGTACGATTATTATTATGGCACATATATACATATATTGCGTGTATTTCATAACAATATTGTGCATGAATGCTCAACTACATTGCTACTGACATCATCTAGAGACTTTATTCATATCATTTTGTGTAGAAGGACAGAAGGTTGCACATTTTATCAAAGGCCTTGCATAGATGGGACATGCCCAAGGTGTGGTGGAATGGAATTTTTGGACAAATGTGTACATGTGACCGATGATCATGAACTTGGGAGACATGAAGTGAACTTGCAGTCATTCAAATATGTCACATATGATATCAGTGGAGGGAACGAAAGAAAAAAATAAAGTTGGTGACCTCTTAGGCTAGTAACGAGTTCTTGAATAGTATTTTTTTCTTCATGTACTGCTACTTCATATATGTAACAACCTATTGATCTGTTGATCTACTAGGTATTGGTTTACAACTTCATGGAGGAATTATTTGAAAATACACAACAATATGTAAAGTATGTACATTTCGATCGTTGGCAAGATGAGCAGTTTAGAATGTGTAGGGATACACTTCACATTGGAATTATATTATCTGTGGTCGATTTTGCAGAAAAATACTCTTTTCAACCACCAAACAAGATTCACGGTTAATATTATCACTCAGACCAGGCCAACATAATGGTCCATATCACCTATAGACATGGGGTAGATAGTACTGAAGAGAAAAGGGTTATATTGAAGGAGTGTCACTTTTACATAAGTGATGATACGTGTCATGACTTGGATTTTGTACAACGCAGCGAGTCAATTGTTCTACAATCACTTGGAGGATAAAAATATATAGATGGAACAACATTAGATTTGGTCTGATGGTTGTGCGGGGAAATTCAAAGATTCCCATGTCTTCCAATGGTTGTGTATTCTGCACAAGAGGCACAAGCTGCCACATATTTGGAACTATTTTGAGACCGAACATGGAAAATGTGGACATGATGGAGCAAGTGCATGCATAAATACTATATTACGTAGGCAAGAGATGAAATTCACAACTATTTCACTAATCTGAGATGCAAATACCATTGTTGCATGGTGTTCTTCAATGATGGAAAGGGGGCCATAAGGAAAGAAGAACAATCATCTCAAAAAGCACATGTACATAGATATTTTTGGGAGGTGGTAAATGTAGATCAATAACACCTATATGAGTGGAATACCGTCCAAGGAAATCATGCATTACATTCAGTTAGAATGATAGACAATGCTATAGTTGAAATGTGGACACTCAAACTATCTTCTTTTTGTTATCCAAGTAGTAGTGGTGAATGGGACAATTGTGAATCCACAAATTGGGTTAACAGTTTGGATCATGTATCACTCCCCAATGGTCGACAAATAACTACAGAATTATCCCAGTTGGAGGAAGTCTAGTTGAGTATTTCACATGACTATGACCACATTTCATATCTCATACAACCAGGTTCAACTATTATGTTGATAACTTTGAAATGTTTGACAACTAGTTGTGTTTAGTTAGCTGACTCCTAGGTCAACACTTTATTTTATGCATGGCACATATACGCAGTGAATTACTCGAGAGGAAATGAATCACACACTGACTACTAGCTAGAAAGTTGCTTGGATGGGAAGCGAACTCTAATTGTCTCATTAACTGACTCTGAGGGAAATGATTTTCCAATTGGGTCAATGGTTATCAAAGGAGAATATTTGACACAAGTTTCCCATGCACGATAGAAAAAAGGTTATGTATTTGAAGATTTTAGACCAATTGGCACAAAGCTCCAATTGCAAACAATGCCAAGGAAGAACTCATCAAAGTCATGATATGTGTTGCCTTACTCCGAGCACGAGCGGATAAAGGATACCATTTCTATTAGAGGTGATCTTGATGGTATAGTTGAATGAACACAGGTAGGTAGTCAGGTATTTTGGTTTCATGGTCTCATTGATTATTTACAACTTGACATATTGATCACTTGATAAATTGATAAATTGAATAGACTTCTACAACTTGATAAATTGCATAAGCTTTATCATTGATTTGTTGTACTATATTCATACTTACATGGCTCACGCCATATAAGACAAGACAATTATCTAGCACTCTATCTAGGATATGTCTATTGCATCTGCCTTGAATCTCAAATTTGGTCCTATAAGGACATCTCCTTGAATCAGATAATTTATTTCTCCACAGGAGCCTTGTAGTTAAGTATTGGTAATCCTAGCCTAATAACCATGTCCAATCCTAGATTACAAAACCTATATCTAATCCTAGTAAATATAGTTTACACCGTAAACCATCATTCTCATTCTAAACAATAGAAACCCTGGTTTGGATCCTAGAGGTAGGAATTATGTTCCCCAAGTAGGGATTCAACTGGTGTCCCTGAAATCCTATAGGAAGTGGGATTCAACGTGCCATAGAATGATGCCTATGGCTTATATTGACAAATCATCAACTTCGTTGGATTAAGGAAATCAAAATAGTGGTAGGGGTGGCCCTCTACTCTAGGTCCATGGACAAGGGATCATGTTTTAGATTAATTTTGAAAAATAGGGTTTTTCTTAGTAAGGGAATGTGAAATTTTTGCACATAGGGGTAACCTTTGAAAGTTCCTTGACTATGAATGTGTGGCTAGCATTCACACATGGAACCTACCTAAAAATTCTTGCATGACCCACTGGAACCTCTTTTTGATGAACAATTTCCATTCTATGCCCTAGGTAGGGATTCAACAGGTGTCCCTGAAAGCCTGTAGGAGGTGGGATTCCACGTTATATAGAATAAGGGTTGTGGCTTGGATCAAAAAATTGTTGAATCCGTTGGATTCAATACATAGGGATAGTGTTAGGGGTTTCCCTCTACTCGGGATCCATGGACAAGGGATCCTTTTTATGTCAATTTTGGAAACTAGAGTTTTTGTGAGTAAGGGAATGTGAAATTTTTGAACATAGGTGACAAATTTGAAAATTCCTTGACTGTGAACATGTGGCTAGTTCTCTCGCATAGAACCTACCTAAACACACTTGCATGGCCCACCGAAATCCCATTTTTATGAATAGTTTCCATTCTATGCCCCGTGTATAGATTCAACAGGTGTCCCTAAAAGAACGTAGGAGGTTGGATTCAACATACCATAGAATGATGGTCGTGGTTCGTATCAAAGAAACATTGAATTCATTGGATTTAGGACATTGGGATAGTGCTAGTGGTGGCCCTCTACTATGGGTCCATGGACAAGGGATCAATTTTTATGTCAATTTTGGAAACTAGGGTTCTTCTCAGTAAGGGAATGCGATGTTTTTGCACATAGGGATCAACTTTGTGAATTTATCGACCATGAACATGTGGATAGAATTCCCACATAAAAACTTGCACGACCCATTGGAACCTTGTTCTGATGCATGGTTTCCATTCTATGCCCCATGTAGGGATTCAACACGTGTCCCTCAAATCCTGTAGGAGGTGGGATTCAACGTGCCATAGAAGGATGGTCATGGCTCGTATCGATGAACCGCCAACTTGGTTGGATTTAGGACATCGGGATAGTGCTAGGGGTGGCCCTCTACTCTTGTTCCATGGACAAGGGATCATTTTGTAGGTAAATTTTGGAAACTGGGGTTTTTCTTAGTAAGGGAATGTGAAATTTTTGCACATAGGGGACAACTTTGCAAATTCCTCGACCATGAACATGTGGCTAGCGTTCCCACATGGAAACTCCCTAAAAAAACTTGAGTGACCCACAAGAACCCATTTTTGATGCACAATCTCCATTCTATGCCTCACATAGGGATTCAACAAGTGTCCCTGAAAGTGTGCAGGAGGTGGGATTCAACGTGCCATAGAATGATGATCGTGGATCGGATCGACCATCCGTTGACTCTGTTGGATTCAGGACATCAGTATGGTTCTAGGGGTAGCCCTGTTCTCTAGTTCCATGGACAAGGTATTTTGTTTTAGGTCAATTTCTGAAACTAGGGTTTTGCTTAGTAAGGGAATGTGGAATTTTTGCACATAGGGGTTAGATTTACAAATTCCTCGACTATGAACATGTGGCTATAGTTACCATAAGGTACCTCCTTAAACATGCTTGCATGACCCACCAAAACGCCATTTTGATGCACGGTTTCAATTCTATGCCCCATGTATGGGTTCAACAGGTGTCCTCGAAATCCTGTAGGAGGTGGGCTTCAACGTGCCACAAAATAATGAATGTGGATTGGATTGACAAACCATTGACTCCGTTGGATTTTGTACATCGGGATAGTGCTATGAGTGGTCCTCTACTCTGGGCCGATGGATAAGGGATCCTATTTTAGGTAAATTTTGGAAACTAGGGTTTTGCTGAGTAAGGGAATGTGAAATTATTGCACATAGGGGCCAGCTTTGTAAATTCCTTGACCCTAAACATGTGGTTAGTGCTCCCACATGTAACCTTCCTAAACATGCTATCATGACCCATTGGAACCCCTTTTTGATGCATGGTTTACATTCTATTCCCTAGGTAGGGATTTAACAGGTGTCCCTGAAATCCTGTAGGAGGTGGGATTAAACATATATGCTGATGGTTTGTGTTTAATCGACACCATAGAGAAGAAATGATACCCATAATAGGGTGCAATGCAGAATTCGAAAGAAGTATTAATCGATATATGTTTAAAGGTGAGTGTAGATATTCCCCTCTTGAAAAAATATTTGTTGCAAACTATTATTCCATGTGTAGATGTTGAGAGTTCTGTTACGTATTGTGAGGTCTTGAACTTGAATTATTTCCCATCATTCTCAAGCAAGAAATATTCTTTGTTTGTGTTTTCAACAAGGCGGAAGGAGTTGTCAATATCTATGTGGAGGTGAATTGATCTTAGGAACTTATATAATCTGTGAGACTAGAAATTCAAAAAAAAGTTTTTTCCATATTAATTTATCCTGGTCATCCAAGATATGTGAGCATTTGAACGATGAAACACAGGAGGAGACAATTCCATTACGTTAGTAACCATGTAATGGAACATGTTTATGTTTAGAAACAAGTGGCCAACCTATTACGCCATTATTACAAAATATATATCTTCACACTACGAATGTTTCAAATAATACTCCATAAACATAAATTTATAAAACAAGATTCGGAATAATACTTCTCCAATCAATTTAAACTATAATGAAATCATATATAATTTTCATCTCTTCCAAAGTTTTTCCTTGAGGTGATTCATCAAATTCCATGTACATTAAAAAACTGATAAAATAATGTGTAGGATATAATCATAACCATAATTTTGAATCAACCTTAGACTCAGATACTTTTAGGTTTGATGTGTATCCCATGTATTTGTTAGATGAAAGACATTATGCCAAACACCAATTTCATTTATGTAAACCACATAGGTGCATCACTTAGGTGTGTCAACTTCGTGCATCCTTTAAAATTTTGTTAGGTTGTTATGTGGGTAAGGTGCTTTTGTATTCCACTTAGTTGGATAAGTTGCTTAGTTGTGATGGGTGCTTATGTGTGTTAGGTATGTTCCATCTTTTTGAATATAATTTAACATTGTTAATTTAATATTGTATATGCAATTGGATCATGGTAAAAAAAAAACTACATTTTTTTCATTACGTGATATTGTATTTGTGCATTGTTCTCAAATTTGTAACTGATATCTCCATGCAATCATAAAATCTATCAAAAATTGGGAACATTACACATAGAAACATTCTTGTACACACGTGTATAATCACACTTAAAAGACTAAACCATGAAGATATCAAGAGCCTTGATATGCAATATTTTTTATATCGTGAAATTTATAATACAAAAATAGAAGGCCCTTATATGACCTGTCAATGTACATGTATCAAAAACATATTTGATGTACATGCAAACAAAATCACTTCAATCCTAGACCATGCCCCTATACTTTAACTTCCTCTTGTACATAAAAATACATATTTGTCTTGGACTAACACATCAAAACTATAACTTTCTCTTTTTTTTCCAACCCTGATGCTTGTTTTATCTATCCACGACCACTATGCATCTTTCGTGACTGCAAATCAATGACAATATTTCTTGATCAAGTAAATAAACTAATACTGTCCAACAATAAAAAAAATTGAAATTTAAAATATGACTCAATTATACATAAAAAAACACTCACTACATCCATCTGAGGTATAAATGCCTCTCATGTTCTCCTCCTTTCAGATAGTCTCTCTACAATGATTCTCTATGAATAAAAAAATGTCAATTATCTCAACAATTATCAACATATACATGAATGAGAAAGTACTAATCAATTATGTAAAAAATGAGCATCTAATTGAAAAAAATTGCTCTTGGGAATGAGACCGGGTTTCTTCAATAGAAAGAGTAGATGTAGGTTGAACATCAACCTTGGTCACATTCACTAATTGTCCAAGGTGTGGCTACATTCACCAAATGATAAAATAGTTAGACATTGTGCATGTCCTTAGACAATACAAATGAATTGTAAAATTAAAAATATTCAAGTAGATGTACCTCTATGTGACTTATCCGTATTGTAGATACAACATTGACTGCAACATAAACAACCCCACTAAGGTCTGGCATGGATGACTCTACATCCTGATGCTATAAACATGCAAAGATAACATTAAGAAAAACTAGTTGTGAAGTGAATTCAAAGATAACTAGAAACTTCCATTGGAAGTGTGTACATTACCATGGAATGAGTAGGTTGATTGTCATGAACATCCACTCTTTTTAAGGAAGAGGGTCGTCTAGTGTAGACAACTCGCTTATCTAAATTTGGACTATGGGGAGATCAAAACAAAGATGGTGCTGGAATTTGCGATGATGTCTGCAGTCATAAAGTGTTACCATAGTTAGAAATGGAATTGAATGGATGGAATAATATGTATTGAAAAAATAACATGTTGTAATATAATTACCCCTTCCTCAGATATATCTCCCCCATGGGAGGGATCACTGCCAACAATTTATTGCCCCTCTTCAGATCTAGATAAAATTTGCACCTTTAAAAATTATAAATATTAGCAATCTATAAAGGAGTGTACAGTAAGAAATTTAAATAATTTGAACAAGATCCAGTCATTAACCATGTACCTACATTCTTTAGGTAATCATAAATTCCACCTTTGAGTAATTTGTTGAGATCAATGTCTCCAACATCCAGTTCTAAATGGGGTTCGTGCAACTCAAAAATTGTAAATATTAGATAATTTAACAAATTAATGAATATTAACACATGCGTTAACAAAATGATATGTATTAAAAAAATGACACATGTTGAAATTTTACCTTGGAGTTGGTTGTTTGGGCCTCAAATTCAACCACACCGGGTGCACTACCACTCCCCTGAGAGACATCAATATCCTGCAAGAGTAAACATTGAATATATTATGAATATTTTAGTATGTGTACAATATGGAAAATTAAAAATTAAACAAGAATAGAGTTTTAGCAATGTCCTTATTTGAGCACCAGTCATTGTAGAGGTACCATGTGTTAGTCCAGGACCATAACAGGATTGATCACACATTGTGCTCACACGTGGTTCACTCTGGGGCACATGGGATGTCATTTTATCCCCACGAATATATGGTACTCTACCACCAGAAGCTTGTGGTTGTACCCCACCAGAGGAAGAGGGCCCTACCTGGTCAATAGTTGTGGTGTGTCGGGAAACCATCTCAACTAGAGTAAGAAATGCCTCCTATGTATGGGTAACCATATCATGTGCAGGAGGGATGTCTGGCCTCGGTAGTTGATCATGGAGTGGAGGTATCTATAGATTGGAATCTATATGCCTAGGATTGAGTCAGTTTTGTGGAATCCCCCTACCAACGCCCTTGAAACCGAACATGTCAAAATAGTTGATATTTTTCCCCATCCCAAACTCTGCATACATCTTCTCGAGGAAGTACAATGGTACTTCCCTATTTTTTTGTGGGGGGATATCAAAAACCATGTACCATATGTCCATCCAATGGTATCTAATGGGTGGATAGATGCACCACTCAATCGAAATATGTGGCATGATTCTCTTTGGAATGTCATCTGTACCAGGCACTCTAAACAATGTATATATGTGCTATTTGGTTAGTTTTAGCTTATTTATCTCATTGTAGCTCAAACCATTGGCATATTCTCATCCTTTTGTTTCCTTGTAAGATGCGATGCTATACAAGGAATTATTCTATCTTGCGATCGTATCAACTATTGTCAGCAATGATGCTCACAAGGAGTGGCGAAGCTCATCTCTGCTCCTCTAGGCAGAACCAATCTCTCTAAGATGACCAATAACCCTTAATATCTCCACATTGTCATCCATAGTAGCCACTACAACCATAAATACAACTAAAATATCATTAGAAAAATAAACACATGATATAATGACATCTGTAAGCAATGAAAAGTGTAAAACTAATGTACGACAAATAACAACATAAACTAAATTTATTATTCAATTTTTAAAATTGATCTTGAATTTTACAGTAAAGAATAAACATTAAAATTTTTTTCATTTTAAATTTATGTCGTAAATTCAAGTATTAATTCCAATTTCCATATGCATGTGTACATAAAATTTCCTATGTGCATATGTTGATTGGGAATCTCCTCTAGCTTATTTTAAGGCTTGTATTATGAAGTTTCATCGAAATTTTGAGGTGTTGACTAATGTCCTTGTAGGATCAACTCCCATATTGCAGGTGGAGGCAAGGGCTAGAACCTGGAAGAGGCAACATAATGTGTTATTGATGAATAAAATCCTAGTATAGGAAAGGATTTTGTTAGATATGTAATTATTTGTTGTAGCATGATGGTTTTTGGACTCCAAATTCCATTTACCAGATCTTTGTTTATATGTAATTTGGTGCATGTATGGTTTCCGCTTGATGTTATTTTCATTGGATTCTATCATGTATGATACTATGCGATTCGAATGTAATCAAACACATCAACCTCCCTATGTAGCCCAATGTTCATAGAGCCTATTGTTAAACTCTGTTGTCTTGACCTGAACCAAAAAGTAACCTTCACTCAAGACGAAATATTTGTTAAGCATGGGAAGCTTCTATACCTTACTTTAACACTTGGATTAGAAATTTTCATGTCACATGTACCGCAATTTTGTAAAATAATGTTATTTGTTTTAATTTGATTCCTAACAAATTATGTTAAATTTAATGCTAAGTAGGAACTGATGACTCAGCAGAGTCAAAATATGTGGAATGTAATTGTGAATATTGTATTTTTAATAAATAAAAAGTGGAGACAACAGCTTGGGAGAGCTATTAATAAGAGTGTTACTAATCAAACTGGTGGGAGGAACTAGGTGGATAACAAAAGACAAGTGGCAGCATCCTCAAACACTTCCTATGTTGAAGGTGGAAAATTCCCTACATTTGGGGTCATGAGCCCCCAAGAAAGTGGGATCAAAGCAGGTGGCTCAATTAATGACAACTAACCCAAAAAAACCTAGGCAATCTTTTAAAAAGTACCCAATGTAGAGAGCTGAGGCTGCTCAGATATTTTCCAAGACAAGAATCATTCAGGTGGAATGCACTTCAAGGAATTCATTGGGAAACAGGGAAAACTGTAAGGAAGGTATTTGAGAGATAAACTGTAGTAACTTGATCTGATACAACTTGCTAGCTGAGAGATTTGACTGACAAGTTTATGACTGGTATTGAGTCGCAGGACTAGTACTTGATTATTTGCTGCACCTAGTTCTAGCTAAGGGGAACAGAGCAAGCTCGGGGGTCCTGATGAGTCGCTATTTGAGCACTCTCCAGGAGTTTGTAGGGAGGAACAGCCTCCCACTGCTCTTGTCGACCAAGATTTAAGAACATGTTCTGCTATTTATTAATTTCTGTGTTATTATCTGTGTGTGATTGAATGATGCATTTGCAGTTTATGATGTAAAACTCAGAAGATAGAATATCTTAGTTTGTTAGTAGTGAAATTATTCTTAATGAAAAACAAACCCTACGTGTGTTTTTCCCCATTTGGAGTAATCCAGATCGTACTCTAGCACAGGTGGTGTATTGAAATGAAGACAATATGATATAAATTTAAAATAAGATGCTAGCTTGATTATGAGAATGATTTCTTTTAATTGTTATGAGAAGAAACAATATTATGTACAACGAGTAGGGTTAGACCTAGACTGTGAATGTCAGATTATTAGTAAAGGGAAAACAAGCTAAATCAATATATTAACAGTAATATGTTTAGGTAGATAAACATTACTCTATACATCTTTCATTTATGTAGTCTTATTATTTATTTTGTAACCAAAAGAAAAGAATATGTTAGTTAAAATAGAGTAGGGCTAGACTAAATAAAAATGCTTTTCAACTCTACAGTTTATTTCTTCGAGCTTAGGATAATTAACTACTGTATGTATAGCAACAAAAATGTGAGTAAGAATAGCTAAACCTTGATTTAATTCTACATATAAACTAGTTAGTTTCAGAATTTACTTAGTTTTCAGGATTTACTTATGGTTGTTATTGTAATTAATTCATTCATTTTTATCTAGCTAAGCTTAAACAAAATCTACAGCTACTAACCTATCTTTTATATAATGTTAACAAATACTACAATATATTTTACACGATAAAACATAGATAGTTGTTATTTCTTTTATTTTATAAATACTAATATTATAACATAAAGAGGATAATATAGAATACAAAAGGTACTTCTATAAATTATTTAGTGTAGAAAGTATAAGAATACAACAATAAAATACTATCTTATTATATATCTATAAATAGACAAAAAATAAAGATAATATATATAATTACACTATAATAAATATTAAGTAATACACATTTTACACTTAAAAGATGTTACTATCACTTACATAAATACAACTGCAAGAATATTAAATTACATAAATTGTGAAAGTAAACAAATACAAACAATATTTATAACCTTATTAGAACAGAGTGAGTCAAGGTAAGTTCATATAAAAACATTATACAGTTACCCTGAATAATTTACACGTTATGAATTAAATATATTAACTTGCAGGAATCCAAGTATGAGAACATAGATATGCTCGATTCACCGAGCTTAAATAACCATTTACACAATATAAATAATAATCAAATAAAATTACAATATTTCTTGTAAACTAAAGATAACTTAAAGAGAGAGTAAATAATTTTC
>LPNX010389328.1:0-30886 GCA_001517045.1 Pseudotsuga menziesii | reverse complement strand
ATATCCCCAAGTTAGGGTAAAACCCTAATATATCAAAATGTACAACAGAAATAATAAACTGAAAGAGTCTAACTCCTTTTAATGCCTCACGGCTTCAAACAAAAATTACAGAGTATGGCTTCTTCAGCCTTTCTTTCATTTACATATATATACACAGTAAGAAGAACACAAACCAAAATTTACAGTTACGGCCTAAGCCGGAAACCCCGCATAAAGCAAGGGTTTTTAACATCAACTAAAAATAGCAAACCAAATAACCCAGGTAAACCAAAACCACGAGGGTTTTGCAAGCCACGGTGACCAACCAACAAATGTCCCATAAGGGACCGGACAAGGAAGAACTGCCATGGGGTATCCGAGGCTTACCCGTGAGCAAGAAGTTGCCACAGCCTCGCACCAACCATGTAGAGGGACAGGGCGATACCTGTGAACTACAAAGAACAATAATATTAATACCTTGTTTAAAAAATAAACAGTTGTGTAATAAAAACAAATCTGCAAAGATAACGAATATGAAATAGCAATTCTTACCTAGAATTTCACTGAAGCGCGACCACCCACAAGCAGTAGAGAAACCACCAAAGTGAGGAGGATTAAACCCTTCATCTCCTGCAAGAAAGAAGGAGTTTACTAACACAGCAAACAACCATCAATGACTGAGAATAGGAACAAGAAGCCCAACAAGTAAATATGCTTGGGTCGTCACTTTATTTCCACCCAAATAAACTACTCTGCGGTGAAACCTTATGCACCAGCAACCATGGAAATGCAAGACCACGACTTTCATTACCAGGCCAAGGAGGAAGGAAACTTTTTACAGTCGGAAGATTTGGGATTGAGCTAGCCACGATGGTGAAATCTTGGAGAAAGAACCACTAACCTATGCCCAAGCAACAAACAATTTTGTGACAGCACTTCTATATTGTGCATTCTCGGTGAGCTCACGAGGTGCAAAACAAGTAGGAAGACTACCAACAATGAGATGCAAGTGACAGTGCAGAAAAAAACATAGTAGCAGAGCAGCCGGAGGCCCTAAGGCGATGGAGGGAATGTCAAAGCTAGGGTTTGAGACTTCCTTTTTAACCTCACAACAAATGGCTACGATGAGTCCACGTAGACAACTAATTATTTGCATGCAGTGGGTAAGAACTATATAGTTCCGGCGAACAATCATTCAACTGATTTCTCATCCAAATCATGCAATGGGAAACGTTTCTACAAGGTTCTTTAATCCTGATTGTCAACCTAGTCTTCACGTTGTAAGATCAAACCAAAGAAACCTTAGAACAAAGGATAGGATTATATCATAGCCTGGATTTATTCCAATGCACGACCTAGCACTTTATACATGTAAAGGAAGCGTATAATATAAGTTTATAAAACTTAGATCAAGGTTAAACCATAGTTTCATTATGGCGCGCTCCATTTCATGACCTTTTTCTCTATGTTTTGCAAAATAATTGTAATATCCCTCGCATACCCTAGATATTCTATAGTTATGAATATTGATTGTACTTGTTTCTGGTGAGGAGCTCAATCCCAAGGCCCCACCAGAAACATAACCGCCATGTTTGTATAAGTTAAAATTAACTAAGAAGGAAAAACAATGACTCCATTTAACCGGTGGCTAATGAGAACCCACAAGGGATAAAATGAATAGTTGGGGAGCCACGTTCATGCCATAACCTTATGCATCGCTTCAATCATGATAGTAATTAGGGAAGAAATTTCCCACTTCACAAATGAAGAACGCTTATCATGACTAGGACACCCTAGCTTAGTAGTTAACCCAACTAAGAACATGGGGCTAAGATGACTGACGGGTTGTTCCATTAGGGGGAACATTGACCACTATAGGAAAATCAAAGAAAAGTATAAAAAATTTCCTCAAATAATATAAGCCTTAGGTGTCAACCTAAGTAGTCGTGAGCAAGATGATCCCTTGGTTAGCGGATAGTAAATTGGTATGACCCTCCTTTCTATGTCTTCGGTTTATCCTTACTAAGGGCGAGGCGGGTGTTTCTCGCTTAAAGGAGATAATGACTTATGATAGAGTACGGTTAATTATATATTAACAATAAGGAATGCTTATACTAAAGAAAATAATCCCTTATAAAAGAAACTTACGATTATCATGATAAGGACATTATTATTTTGAAAATTGGGTTTTACTTACTCTTCCAAAAAGGTACCTTCATGAGTACGCAACAATTTTAATCTTTGTACCGGTATATTTATTAAAATGAATTATTTTATTGGTTTCCATTAAAGAAAAAGACTTGCTAGTCTGGACGCATGCCCCAAAAAGAGCTGCTTGACACCAAAATGTGCTGAGACTTGTCTCAGCAAATTAGTGGCAGAATTACTGCCTCGATTTGTGGGACGCTTGGGCGCACCCTAAGGGAAAGAGACCATTGATCTTAGTTGATAAATAGATTATGAAATTCATTGGGAGGGGTGCACTCGGGATGAAGGGAAAATTCCCAGCTCTGCATCTCATTAGTAGGCACGGGGACTTCACTTAGTGAACCTCTCACATAGCACGTGCGATCATGGGATATTAAATAATACCCTTAATTTCTAGAGATATTGACCCAAACTCTTTTTGTTGAAACCCCCTCCCAATACTTAAAACCTCCTCCCCAGCCCTTTTTATACCTCAATCCTTATAAACCACCCTACCCACCCCCACCTTAAAACCCTCATCCCCCCTAATACTTGCAATATATTGGTCCATTTTTTTATCTTTTTAAAACCCACAATATGAACTAACCTGATATGATATTGGTCAAAAAGTGAAGCCCCGTGTTAGTAGGTTTCTGATTTGTTTGAAGAAAACCGTGAGGAGGGCAAACAAGAAGTTGAAGATACAATGTGGATTTCCTTATTGCGCCTTCAAGGATTCCAAGAAAAATACTTGGTACCAAATCGAGTCGTATTCTTCATGTTTGGCATATGCTTGCTGTTTTCACCTGAAACTTGTGTCTTGCCTGAGTTACCTATGCACTCTGATTTACCCACATGTTTTTTGAGTTCGGAGCCCCAAAATATGCGGTGTATCTTAACCCTGGACGTCTGTGTTTATTTTAATCAGATCTCGACTGAGTAGCTTCATTTTTTTTTGTGCCTGTTCGCTATGCGTTAGAGTTGGAATAAAAAAGAATTATATTTTTTTCTTTTACGAATAACGATCTTGATAAGCTTGGTAGGGTTCACGCGGCCCCTTTACTGGTTTCATTTTCTCCTGGTAAAACACCAGATTCGCTAGCTTCAAAAGGGGTATGCATTTGATTGTGTTGATGCTAATAAATTCAGATTCCTAGCTCTAGAATGGGTTATAAGATAAAACAATAGATGCTGAAATTTTAAAATTCTATGGTCGTTACCTTTGAGTACTTCAAGCTGCGTTGGGTTCAGCTAGCATAGATACTGAACTAAGTGTTTCATTCACACTGATAATTGGGATTTGCTTCTTGTTGATGATAGAGAATGAATTTATCTCGATTATGTTCTCTATCCATTCAAATGAGGTAGACAATGAATTCAACACATAAAATTCATATTAGTTATATTCCAGAATATATCTAAGTACAAGATTTTCCTATGTTAATGAAGATATTAAGAATAGGAACAATTCAGAGGGCTTTCATGTTTGTTGTTTTCATTGAGCCGCTAGTTTGGGGCGTATAATTATTGTATAATAACATTTTGGGGGATATGGGAATAGACACTAGCTCTCTTTCCAGTTTGGTTAGGATCCCTGTGGTTTCCTGGAGGGACGATAATGCAGTCCTTGATAATCTAGTCATTAATGAAGCCCAATCCCTACGTTATTTTAATGCTTACATGTATCTAAATGTTATGACTTGGCCATGTTGTCTAAGCGACATATTATTCTTTAAATAAGCGTTTAGATTGGTTGTTAGAGACCTTATAAGCTAAGGGAAAGGCATTGCAGTAAGGCTATTTGGAATTAGAGATATATGTGGAAAGGCTGCAGTATATTAGAGATATATGTGGAAAGGCTGCAGTATTGGAACTGCATATTTGTAACCTGGTTGGAATATTTAATGAAAAAAAATCCGGACAGTTTGGTCTGGATTATTTTTGGTGGATGTAACCCCAAGGTTGTGGTGAACCACATGAATATGGTTGTCTCATTTGTGTTATTTTGTTGTGCTGGTTTATTTCTTTGTTTACATGATGATAATGTTATACAGTATAAAGGCTTATTGGTTGAAAAAGTTACTAAACATATTTTTGGAGACATTTTTCAGAGGCATCTTTTTAGGAAGCACATTATTCGAATGATTTAAAGTTTAATAAATAATAAAAATAAAGAAAAAGTTTTACCCACTTTATCAAACTCCACCGGTATCAGAGCACTGAGGTTGCGCCACTAGGGCCTATTTGGCTCAAAAGGATCCTACAAATTTATTTTTTTTAAGAAATTAATGAACAAGTTTTCTTGAGATGACAGGAACCATACATCTCATAGAGAGATGCACCAAAATGATGATACATATTAGCTGAACTCGTAGCTATGCAAGAGCAATTGGGACAACCTCTGAAAATTTCAACCACATGGCTCATTGTTGTCACCACATCAATGTCAGGCCCAAATGTAAGTATCTTGTTATTTATTTTATTACTTCCAAATATCTTGTTTACGAAGTGCTAAGAGCATTCCTTCACCTCCATTAAGTTGAGCAAGTAAAAGTTATAGTGAGGTATAGATGAACTCTTAGTAGATGAAATATCATGGTCGTTTTTATTACCAATATATAGTGTTAACCTATCTTCTTAAGTGTTTTGGGCTTCTGAAATCTCTAGAATGGATGTTAATTTTTTCTTTTAACGGCAGCCAGAGCCCAGAAAAATACTTGTGCATCTAAAACATGAATCTCTATTATGAAGCACGAAGAAAAGGCCTAAATTATTCCTATCTTACGGGCAATTGAGAAGAGGCTATCAATATTGCATTAGCAGTAGCTTCTACTATCGATGATGTGGTATTGTGCATGTTATTCTTTTTATGGATTATGGTAGGGAAGAGTATATTTTAGGGTTTACCGCCTCCACACTTTCTGCTGGCAAGACTGTCGTTGATGAGCATCGAGCCTCTGATTAACCCCTTAATCGACCTCAGAAACCACTGGATGAAATTAAAAATACCTAAACAAGAACAGAAATAAAGAACAACATAAACCAGTCAATCTTTCTTTTCACAAGGACCGCGTGGAAGAACGATCGATCGATCGAATTGTTGCCGTCATTATTTTTGGTTGGTGAGATTCCAACCCGTGATCTGTCCGACCTATTTATTTCAATTTTCTGTCTTCTGCATGGAGGTTTTGTTTTTGTAATTTTCAAATAGGGGAATGGGGAATAGAAGACGTAGGAGGAAAAAGAAAAAAGAAAAAAGAGTTCAATGCACAAGATTTCCACTCTTCCGGTGTGATGAAGGAGGTTGCATGGTCTTGCGGTCGTCTCTCTGAATTGTTGCAGCGTGTATCTCGATTTTTCTGTATAAAATTTCGCTTGACTCCTGCATTGTGCATAGCCGGTGATTGATGAAAGGCCGTCGTTCTTAGCCGGCGATGGATAAAAATGTAAAACATACCTGATCTTTAATCTATATACAGAGGACACACACACACTCAGAAATAATATAATGTTTTAAATGGTAGATGGAAAATTTCCATTGCATAAAAAGAAAGGAAACACATATAAAAATGGTTTTATTTGGATTCTACATATGGAATTAAAGGGAAACATCTTGAAAAAAGATTCGACCCTAGGAACTGGAACCCGTTCAAGCATTTACCATTGTCTTGCAATTCCGATGTGTTTCACTGTTTTTTTTCAAAGAATGCATGGAAATCGTTGTGTAGGGATTGACCCATATCCTAATCTATTTTTTCTGCAAGAATGCAAGGTGACCTATAGATCAGATCTTGATAACTATGTGCAGGGTAGATCTAATTTGTTTTGAAATTTGCAATCGTTGTCCATAGCCGGGCGATTGATTAAAGGGTATAAACATACCTAGTATTTAATAGACCTGAACTTGTTACATTTCCATTACGGGATCTAAATATTGATTGATGGAGGTTAAATGTGTACAATCCGGACATTGATAATATCGGTTGTGTAGCCTGGTTTGCATATAACGTTTTAAGAGAGAATCAGATCTATAAATCATAGTGTGTTGGGATCTGTAATGTGTGGCTGCGCGTTTTTTAACTCCGTGTTTTAAATTGTAGCAATTCCTGCGATTTATATGTTACAAGTAGGTATGAATGTATGCATAAATATTTCTCTATGCGATTTATTGTCTGCGATTGGGTGTTATGAATAAGCCACCGTTGTGTTTTACCATGAGTCAATACTTGAGTGTGAGTTCGGATTCAATCCAGTATTTTGTATTTACACTTTGGGATTTTGTTTTCTTTCTCTTAATTCACAAATCTGGAAGAAGTCCTAGGGGTGCATTGTATTCTTATTAGGAGCTAACCCTTGCCTACGCTGACCAATGCACAAACTGCATATAAAGCATTTTACCAAGTATAGTCCTACATATGCATTGTGTGTGATGAAATCGTAAGCATCTTCTAAAAGGGTAGGGTCTGAATACAAAGATCCAGTGTTGCAATGTACCATGTGGAGATTTCATATAAGCATTTTTACAAAGCATAAGGTTAAGTGCATGGATGGAAAAATATCAGTTAAATATTCCATCATACATTTCAGTCTATAAAATGATGCTACTAAATATTTTGGGAATTATTGTTTAAATACTCAATAAGTTAGTAGGAACTTGTACCTTATATTGAAGTTTGACGAAGGGCTTGATGGTGGTGATATTATGGTATGCAAGCTAATGGTAGCAATTAATGTTAGATGGAAGGGGTTATATGTTGGTTTAAAGTTGTAGCAGTGTTAGTATACAAATGTCTATTCATTCAAGAATCAATACTATATGTTTAAACATTGCAAGGAGAATTAATTGAATAATATAGCCTCTTTTGTGCAAATTGATTTTGTGGGTTTGAGTGGTTTACAGCTTCAGTATAGCTCCCTAAATTGCTCTTAGTTGAAGGTGGTTTGAACAGCTGAGCGCGCCAACCATTATGATGGTATGGTAGGAAATGTCTAATAGCATTTCCAGACACCAACTTCATGGGGACAGCCTTACTAGTGATGTCCACGATTATCTCAGGTTTTGTTTTTAAATATTTATGAAAAGGATGCGCATCTCTGTGGTTGAATTATTTTAATTGTGGGTATTTTAAAAGGGGAAGTTTAACTACGATAGTTGTTTTAATTGGTCTTTTCGATTGGGATTTTTTGACCTTTATTGTGGTGAGGCTTATTGCACGCAATTTACTTTGTTAGAATTGCTAATAGTTTTTGGATGTTAGTCATTGCGGGACTCCTTCTTAATTTGGATTTCTGAACCTTGGTCATTGCAGCCAATTTACTTTTTACTAAATTTACATTCATTATTAGTTTTGGGATATTGCTAACACTCTACAACTAACCTGCTTGACATAAAATAAATGGTGGAGCTATGATGGAGCCTTTTTTGAGTGACGTGGCCCTTCCCTTGGGTTGGTTTATTAATGTTTTCACCATTAGTTAAAGTAGAGTTAAAAGTAAGAAGTTGGTTTGCACAGAGGTAGCTCTAATTGAGATGGCATTTATTTAGTCTTTTATAGACTTATTGAGGCCCGCAAGAATTCTATAATTTGTTTAAAGACTTGTAATATCTAGTTTAAATATAGTATATATAAAGTTGCAACACTGAGTGAACTTTTTATTCGGTTTTAATAAATTAAAGTAATGAGTGGTTGCATTACCAAAATTCTAAGGTTCTATGTGGTTTATTGTGAATGGTGTTGGTAAAGGTTTTGTGGCTTCTTGTAAATGCGTTCTTGTCAATTATGGTGCTAAAAGGCTCTTATCCGATGGATTAGAAATGAAGTAAGGCAAGACTTATGCTAAAAGTTTGATTTTCTTTGAGTTAATTAAATGATAAACTCACCACCGATGGAGTGATTGCAGGCATGGGAAAATTGTGGCCTTGAGTATTGCTAAAGCTCTAGGACCGTAATGAGTTAAGAAGATATGAGAGGGATCTCATGTGTATAAAGTTGTCACCACGAGGGAGTGGTGATGGAGGTAGTGGTTGAAAGCTACCTTTGTTTTTCCCCAGGCCAGCGAGGAACCACTTTGCATTCTGGGGATGCCTAGATGTAAGACATTTTGGTTAAACCTCTTTTGCACACATTGAGAGGATTGTCACAAGAGTAGGGGACTCTATGAAGAGAATAACCTCTAGGCGCTATGGGGGTGTGCGAGAATGGAGGCGCCTCAGCTTGGTGAAGCACCCTGAATAGCACAAAAAGGAGATATGCCTAAGGGAGGGTATCATCCTTGTGTTGGGTGGCTTGAATTGGTACTTGGAGTACTATTAGCACTTGGTGTGCTTGGATGGAGGACGTCCAAAGAAAAGAACAATCCAGGAAAATGTATGTGCATTACAAGTAAATTTGTACCTATGAGGTAGTATGTTCATCTATTAACAGATAGAACTGACAGGTATATTGGAGCCATTGTGGATCATGAAAATTGTATAATTGGATTTCTACATTGTCTCAATGTTAATGCTAGTAGTCATGTTTTATTGATGTATAAATTGCATTATGGAAATTTTTTTTTTGGGTATTATGGCACCAATGAACACGAGGAAATTGCAAAGTGTTACAATGCAAAAGAATCAGTGGCTTTTGTTTAAATTGAATTGTGATTTGGACATGAATTACTAAATTGTAGTTATGAGGATGCAAAAGACCTGCTAATTATGTTTCGTAATGAATTGATTCTTACCTATGTAAAATTTGGGTAGACCCAATTTTATGTTTTAGGAAAACTGCAGGCCCTACGAACCTACAAGGATCAGAAAGGAAAATTAAAAGAGATCCGAGCAAGGCGAAGCAAGAAGAGATGACTCCAGAGAATAATAAAAGTTTTGTCAATGAAACTAGAAACACCGAGGACGGTGTTATTTTTTTTAGGGGGAAATGATGTAATATCCCTCACATACCCTAGATATTCTATAGTTATGAATATTGATTGTACTTGTTTCTCGTGAGGAGCTCAAGGCCAAGGCCCCACCAAAAACATAACCGCCCTATTTGTATAAGTTAAAATTAACTAAGCAGAAAAAACAATGACGCCATTTAACTGGTGGCTAATGAGAACCTACAAGGGATAAAATGAATAGTTGGGGAGCCACGTTCATGCCATAACCTTATGCATCGCTTCAGTCATGATAGTAATTAGGGAAGAGATTTCCCACTTCACAAATGAAGAACTCTTATCATGACTAGGACACCCTAGCTTAGTAGTTAACCCAACTAAGAACATGCGGCTAAGATGACTAACGGATTGTTCCATCAGGGGGAACATCGATCACTATAGGAAAATCAAAGAAAAGTATAAAAAATCTCCTTAAATAATCTAAGCCTTAGGTGTCAACCTAAGTAGTCATGAGCAATATGATCCCTTAGTTAGCGGATAGTAAATCGATATGACCCTCCTTTCTGTGTCTTCGGTTTACCCTTACTAAGGGCGAGGCGGGTGTTTATCGATTAAAGGAGATAATGACTCATGATGGAGTAAGGTTAATTATATATTAATAATAAGGAACGCTTATGCTAAAGAAAATAATCCCTTATAAAAGAAACTTACGATTATCATGATAAGGACATTATTCTTTTGAAAATTGGGTTTTACTTACTCTTCCAAAAAGGTACCTTCATGAGTACGCAACAATTTTAATCTTTATACCGGTATATTTATTAAAATGAATTATTTTATTGGTTGCCATTAAATAAAAAGACTCACTAGTCTGGACGCATGCCCCAAAAAGAGCTACTTGACAGCAAAATGTGAGGAGACTTGTCTCAGCAAATTAGTGGCAGAATTACTACATGGATTTGCGGGACGCTTGGGCACACCCTAAGGGAAAGAGACCGTTGATCTTAGTTGATAAATAGATTATAAAATTCATTGGGAGGGGTGCACTCGGGGCGAAGGGAAAATTCCCAGCTCTACATCTCATTAGTAGGTTTCTGATTTGTTTGAAGAAAACCGTGAGGAGGGCGAATGAGAAGCTGAAGATACAGCATGGATTGCCTTATTGCGCCTCCGGGGATTCCAAGAAAAATACTTGGTACCAAATCCAGTCGTATTCTTCATTATGATGGTATGCATGTTTGGCATATGCTTGTTGTTTTCACCTGAAACTTGTTTCTTTCCCGAGTTACGTGTCCACTCTGATTTACCCACATGTTCCTTGAGTGTGGAGACCCAAAATATATGGTGTATCTTAACACTGGTATGCATCAACGTCTATGTTTATTTTAATAAGATCTCAACAGAGTAGCTTCATTTTTTTTTTTGCGTGTTCGCTATGCGTTAGAGTTGGAATAAAAAAGAGTTATATGTTTTTCTTTTACGAATAATGATCTTGATAAGCTTGGTAGGGTTCATGCGTCCCCTTTACTGGTTTCATTTTCTCCTGGTAAAACACCAGATTCGCTAGCTTCAAAAGGGGTATGCGTTTGATTCTGTTGATGCTAATAAATTCAGATTCATATATCTAGAATGGGTTATAAGATAAAACAATAGATGCTGAAATTTTAAAATTCTATGGTCGTTACCTTTGAGTACTCCAAGCTGCGTTGGGTTCGACTAGCATAGATACTCAGCTAAGTGTTTCATTCACACTCATAATTGGGGTTTTCTCCTTGTTGATGATGGAGAATGACTTTATGTTGATTATGTTCTCTATCCGTTCAAAAGAGGTAGACAATGAATTTAACACATAAAATCCATATTAGTTATATTCCAGAATATATCTAAGTACAAGATTTTCCTATGTTAATGAAGATATTAAGAATAGGAACAATTGAGAGAGCTTTCATGTTTGTTGTTTTCATTGAGCCGCTAGTTTGGGGCATATAATTATTGTATAATAACACTTTGGGGGAGATGGAAATAGACACTAGCTCTCTTTCCAGTTTGGTTAGGATCCTTGTGGTTTCCTAGAGGGACGATAATGCAGTCCTTGATAATCTAGTCATTAATGAAGCCCAATCCCTGCATTATTTTAGCACTTACATGTATCTAAATGTTATGACTTTTCCATGTTGTCTAAGCGACATCTTATTCTTTAACTAAGTGTTTAGATTGGTTGTTAGAGACCTTATAAGCTAAGGGAAAGGCCTTGCAGTAAGGATATTTGGCATTAGAGATATATGTGGAAAGGCTGCAGTATTGGAACTGCATATTTGTAACCTGGTTTGAATACTTAATGAAAAAAAATCTGGATAGTTTGGTCTAGATTATCTTTGCTGGATGTAACCCCAAGGTTGGGGTGAACCACGTGAATATGGTTGTCTCATTTGTGTTATTTTGTTGTGCTGGTTTATTTCTTTGTTTACATGATGATGATGTTATACAGTATAAGGGCTTATTGGTGGAAAAAGTTACTAAACATATTTTTGCAGACATTTTTCAGAAGCGCATTATTTGAATGGTTTAAAGTTTAATAAATAATAAAAATAAAGAAAAAGTTTTACCCACTTTATCAAACTCCGCCACAAGGTATTATGGGGACGTCACAATAATCTTTCCACAGACTATTATAATGGTGGAAAGGGTTATGCCACTTATCATTAACTAAAGATTCATCAATGTAAAAGTTATACCTTAAGACTTATCAAGGGCGGGGCCATTATTACTAACCATTATTATGCTAACGTGATGTTTATTCTTTCAATTGTTATAGATCCATTAAGGATATGCCTTTTAATAACTATAAAAGGAAGTTTATAAAACCTATTCATGATAAGATATCCATCTTGGGAGAATAGCTCTAGTTATGCAGTTGAGTATTTGTTGTATAAACCATTAAGTTTGTAAACAAGAGTGTTAAGCATCGTAGTAACTACCAGGCTTGACAATAGGTAAATTTTGACGAGTAATAACCATAACTAGGCCATATTTCACGCATAAGTCATGTGTAGAAGAATTTAGTTCTTTCATACTAACTTTTTCTAATGGATAGCAATATGTAACGAAGAGATAATCCATTCAAACTGTCAAAGCTTTGGAAGTTAGAATAAAGGTATAAAAACTCTTATTTTTCTTGCGCATTAGTTTCATATTCCATGGGGTAATCAAATCTAGCATGACGTGAAAGGTTTATGTTCACATTTTAAGTTAGACTCTTAACGTAATAACACTGCCCTCCTTAGTCTGCATGCAAAGAAAGATTTAAGGAATTTACACACACGACGACTATGATAAACATCAAAGAGTTTAGTATGTAGTAAGAACTATAAATTACAACTACTAGAGAGAAGCAATTGTCACCCAATACTGATAGGACTGAATCTCGTTTCCTTGGAATTTTTAAAGGAATAATGATTTAATGGTTTTACCTCATAAAGCATTGAAATTGAATAGCATTTATATTCTTCTACTAAGCTATTATATTTGCAATGAAAATATATTTGTATGAGTAATGATTACTGACAAGCAACACCGAATCTTTCTTACCTGTAAATGTGTAAGAGCAGGTCAACTTTCTGTGTTATCTCAAAAGCTAAGTAAGCCCAGAATACCAAGATAGTTCCACCTTGTGGTCGCAAAGAAAAACAAGTCATTAAACTGAAAAAAGAATTATTCTATAAGATAAACATAATCAAGTAGATAATTCATATTATGAAATCATTAACATATAACTAATTAAAACAATTAGTTGACTACATTAATGAATTTTATCTGTATTAAAAAGAAATTTAAATTTTTCGAAAATTATGGGGTTTTGACATGTGGTATCAGAGCACAAGGTTCAAACACTAGGCCTTGATGCAGTCCAACTAGCTTTCATAGAACAATAAAGTAAAATAATATGCTAACATATATTTTGTTTTATGTTAAGAACATAAAATTTTCTTTTTTTGAAGTTTAATAGGCAAGTATGGAAAAGCTGGGAGAGTATGCACAGGAGGAGTCTCCAGATACAGAAACAAGAAATTTTTCGAGAGAACCTATGTTAGAAGAGGGGACTGCCAACTCCTAGGAGCTGTTACAGACTGTAAAATATTTAGAAACTGAAATGGAGTTTGTAAAGAAAGAGAATGAAAGGATCCTAAAAGATCGGGAAGAATTGAACCAAATTTTAATAGAAAGGTTCCAAATTGAAGGAAGGAGTATGAGATCATAATCTAAAGATGTCAATCATCAAAGAAAATCCAAAAAGATGAAGCTTGCAAAAAATGAAAGCGGTTCATCATCTGAAGGGTTTGGTGAACAACAAATTTACCATACTACTACTGACAGTAGTGAAGAGGATTTGTATGACAGAAAGAAGAAATACAGACCATATGAGGAAATTTCAGGGGAGTTTAAAAATAAAAAGCCCCCAACTTTTAATGGAGAGACTGAGAAGGGGGAGGAAGTAGAGTCCTTGTTGTCCACGATGAAGAAATACTTTCATATATATAATTACTCTAATCAGTTCAAGGCAAGGATGGCAATATATAACATCTCAGGAAAAGCTGACATATGGTGGCAAGACCTGAAGAGAGTCAAGGGTATAAGAGAAAAATAAGTTAATTGGAGTACCTTTAAAAGGTATTTCAAAAAAAAAATTCTATCTGAGCAGTTTTTTGAGGAAAGAGCTAAAGAGTTTTATGAATTGAAGTTAGGTTCAATGACAATGAAGGATATGAATAGTAGATTCTTAAGTTTACTTAGGTAAGTACCCTACCTAGTAGATGAGAAACCAAAAGTACAACGATTTCTTAGTTGTTTACCGTATCATATTAAGGACATAATTCAATATGATAACCTGAAGACTTTGGAGGAAGCTATGAGGAAGGCTAATTTTTGTTTTGAGCAAAATCAGAAGAAGGAAGGCTTAGCCAATTGGAAGGATAAGAAAAATAACAATCATCCTGAATTCAAGAAGAAGAAATTTGTACCTCACAGGAATTTCAAGAATAAAAAGACCAAAAATTATTCTAACAACAAAATTTTCCAGAGAAATAGGAATGGTATTTCCAACAATTCAAATAATTTTAAGGGCAAGGAAACTGCAAATAACCATGGAAATTTTACCAAGAGTTTTGAACGTAAAGAGCTTGTTAAGTGCTAGGAATGTAATGGCCCACACTATGCCTCGGTCTACCCAAACCCAAAAAAAATACTATCAGTAATATTCATACTGTACAGGAGGAGATGACCATTGGGGAACTAGCAAGGAGCATGCCCAAAATTAATGCGGCCTTGGAGAACTACCAAGCTAAATATTAGGCTTCCATGGTGGAAGTAGAAGGTATGATTAATCAGACCCTTGTAACCATTTTAATAGATCGAGGAGCTAGACTTAGTTATATTGCACGTCAGATAGTGGAAAAATGTAAGTTGTCTGTCGATAAGTTTGAGAATTCTTGTTTAGTTCAATTAGCCACCGAGGCTAAAAGAAAAGTAACTAGTTTTGTGAAAGAATTTGCTTTAGTTATGGATGAATTTAAAACTGTAGTTAAGCTTAATGTTTTGCCACTTGGCTCATATGATTTGCTGATTGGTATGGACTGGTTAGAACAACATAAAGTAATTTTAAACTGTTACGATAAAAAATTTACATGCATAAATAGTGATGAACAACCAGTAAGGGTTAAGAGTATTCCTAGAAAAACTATAGTAAGGTAGATCTCTGCCTTACAACTTAAAAGAGATGTTAGAAAATGATGTAAAGCCTATGCAGTAATTGTTATAGATGCGGAAGGTAAAACTAAAATAGATAAACTAAAAATAGAAAATATTCCTATTTTAAAAGAATATACTGATGTATTCCCAGAATAAAATCCAGGATTACATCCAAGGAGGGAATTGGATTTCACTATTGAGCTGATACCGAGTGCGGTACCTAGCTCAAAATCTCCTTATCGAATGAACATATTAGAACTTAATGAGTTAAAATCACAATTAAAAGAGTTAATTGATAAAAAGTACATTCGACCTAGTGTGTCTCCCTGGGGGGCACCGGTCATCTTTGTTAAAAAGAAAGACGGAACTATGCAATTATGCATAGATTACCATCAGCTAAACAAGATGAATATTAAAAATAGATATCTGTTTCCCCGCATAGATGATCTATTTGATCAACTATGTGGAGATACGGTGTTTTCGAAGATAGATTTGAGGTCAGGATATCATCAAGTAAGAATTAAAAATGAAGATATCTTTAAGAAAGCCTTTAGAACAAGATATGGACACTACGAATTTATCGTAATGCCATTCGGGCTTACTACCGCCCCAGCTGTCTTTATGTGCTTAATGAACAATATAATGCATAAGTATTTAAATAAGTTTGTGGTCGTGTTTATTGACGACATCTTAATCTACTCTAAAACGGAAGAAGAACATAAATAACACCTAAAAATTGTTTTCCAAGAGTTGCGAGAACAAAAACTCTTTGAGAAGTTTAGTAAGTCTAACTTCTTTAAGGATAAAACTCAGTATCTAGGTCATGTAGTGACTAAGGAAGGAATTTTTGTGGATCCTGAAAAATTCCGGGCAATAAAAGATTGGTTAGTTCCTAAAGATGTAACTAACGTTAGGTCATTCATGGGAATTACCGGTTATTACCGGAGGTTCATTGAAGGATTTTCAAGGATAGAAAATCTGATAACTTCCTTACAAAAGAAAGGAAATAAATTTGACTGGAACCTGAAGTGTGAAGAAAGATTTAAGAAATTAAAAACCTTATTGACTAGTGCACCTATTCTAAGAATAGCAGATCCTAATAAAAACTTCGTAGTATACAGTGATGCCTGTAATGATGGCTTAGGTGGTGTTCTAACTCAAGAAGGGCATGTCATTGCCTATGAGTCTAGAAAGTTAAAAATTCCTAAAAATAATTAGGCAACTTATTATCTAGAACTAACAACTGTTATACATGCCTTAAAAATGTGGTGACATCATTTAATTGGCAGAAAAATTATTTTAATGACTGATAATAAAGGACTGAAATATCTTCTAGATCAGCCTAATTTAAATGCTAGACAAGCTAGTGGTTAGCTTTCTTAAGCGAATATGACTTTGAAATCCAGCATATAAAGGGTAAGGAAAATAAGGTGGCTGATGCATTAAGCAGGAACGCAAAGTTGAACTTTACAATAGCAATTAGCACTTAAGTTTCAGATTTAAGTGAACAACTTAAAGAAGGGGTAAAACAAGATGAAATTTATCAGAAATTGCAAATTACAGCTAGGAAGAACCTATAGAAAGCTTAATAAAAGGTTACAGTTTAAATGACAATAAATTTTAATTATTTAAAGATAAACTGTATGTACCCAATGTACCTAAGATTAATTTGTTAATTCTGGACAAAGTCCATAAAACACCATATTTAGGACACCCAGGTTATCAAAAGACTATAACCATGCTAAGAAAATAATATTTTTGGCCAAATATGAAAGCTGAAGTAGCTGAATACATTGCAAGGTGTTTAGAATGTCAACAGGTGAAAACCAAACACCAACACCCAGCTGGTTTGCTACAACCTTTACCTATTCCTAGCTAGAAATGGGAAGTGATTAGCTTAGATTTTATTACTGGACTGCCTATAAATCAGAATCATAATGACTCTATTATGGTAGTGGTTGATAAGTTAAGCAAGGAAGCACATTTTATACCGATTAAAAATACTTACAAGGCTACCAATATAGCAGATATCTTCTTAAAGTAGATTTTTCAGTTACATGTAGTGCTGAAGGTTATAATCTCAGACAGAGATCCTAAGTTTACATTAAAATTTTGGAAGTCCTCGTTTAAAGGATTAAATACAACATTGAATTTTAGTACTTCCTTCCATCCTCAAATAGATGGACAAACTGAAAGAGTAAATCAGGTACTGGAGGATTTATTGAAAATGTATGTGAAAGATCAGCCACGTAAGTGGGAAGATTATTTACATTTAGTATAATTTGCATATAACAATAACTATCAGTTATCAAATAAATTTATTCCATTTGATATTTTATATGGATGAAAATGCAACACTCCTATCTCTTGGAATAATCCAGTAGATAGATTAGTGTTAGGTACAGAATTGTTAAGAGAAATGGAGGAAATTGTGAAACAAGTGCAGGGAAATCTGAAGGTGGCACAGGATCGATAGAAAAGACAAGCAGACTTGAAAAGAACTCCAAAGGAGTTCCAGGTAGGTGAACATGTGTTCATCAAGGTAAGGCCCAAGAAAATATCTCTAAGATTGGGGAGTTGTGCAAATTTGGCACCACGTTATTGTGGTCCATTTGAAATTTTATCTAGGATTGGTCAAGTTGCTTACCAACTAGCATTACCACCTAAATTGAAAGTACATAATGTTTTTCATATCTTTGTTTTAAATAAATATGTTCATGATGCTACTCATGTCGTTGATTGGAATGTTGTACAGGTGGAACCAGAAGGAGAAATTATGGTGGAACCAGACTGTATCCTCAGGAGGAGGGAAATTACACTTCGAAACTGCATCATTGGACAAGTGAAGGTGCAATGGAAGCACCTTAGTCCTGAAGAGGCCACTTGGGAACTGCAAAGTAAGATTCCAGAAGCATACCCAAATCTATTCCAGGGGACTTCGGAGGATGAGGAATAAGTAACATCGAGGATGATGTTATATTTTAAGGGGGTGTTAATGTCACATACCCTAGTTTTGTAAAATAATGTTATTTGTTTTAATTTGATTCCTAAGACATTATGTTAAATTTAATGCTAAGTAGGAACTGATGACTCAGCAGAGTCAAAAGATGTGGAATGTAATACTGAATATTTTATTTTTAATAAATAAAAAGTGGAGACAACAGCTTGGGAGAGCAGTTAATAAGAATGTTACTGGTCAAACTTGTGGAAGGAACTAGGTGGAGAACAAAATACAAGTGGCAGCATATTCAAACACTTCCTATGTTGCAGGTGGCAACTTCCCTACATTTGGGGTCATGATCCCACAAGAAAGTGGGATCAGAGCAGGTGGCTCAAT
The DNA here is from genome assembly GCA_001517045.1 of Pseudotsuga menziesii. Lineage (NCBI taxonomy): Eukaryota > Viridiplantae > Streptophyta > Pinopsida > Pinales > Pinaceae > Pseudotsuga > Pseudotsuga menziesii. The sequence continues at coordinate 12,759 of LPNX010389328.1, read as the reverse complement.
TAATGACAACTAACCCAAAAAAACCTAGGCAATCTTTTAAAAAGTACCCAATGTAGAGAGTTGAGGTTGCTTAGATATTTTCCAAGAGAAGAATCATTCAGGTGGAATGCACTTCAAGGAATTCATTGGGAAACATGGAAAACTATAAGGAAGTTTTTTGAGAGATAAACTGCAATAACTTGATCTCATATAGCTTGCTATCTGAGAGATTTGACTGACAAGTTCAGGACTGGTATTGAGTTTGTGGACTAGTACTTGATTATTTGCTGCACCTAGTTCCAACCAGGGAGACCAGAGCAAGCTTGGGGGTCCTGAGGAGTCTCTATTTGAGAGCTCTCCACGAGTTGGTAGGGAGGAGCAGCCTCCCATTGCTGTTGTCGACCAAGCTTTAAGAATAGGTTCTGCTTTTTATTAATTCTTGTGTTATTATCTGTGTGTGATTGAATGGTGCATTTGCAGTTTATGATGTAAAAATCAGAAGATAGAATATATTAGTTTGTTATTAATGAAATTATTCTTAATGAGAAACAAACCCTACCTGTGTTTTTCCCCATTTGGAGTAATCGAGATCGTACTCTAGCAGAGGTGGTGTATTGAAATGAATATAATATGGTATAAATTTAAAATAAGATGTTAGCTTGATTATGAGAATGATTTCTTTTAATTGTTATCAGAAGAGACAATATTCTGTACGAGTAGGGATAGACCTAGACTATGAATGTCGGATTATCAGTAAATGGAAAAGAAGCTATATCAATATATTAACAGTAATATGTTTAGGTAGATAAACAGTACTCTATACAACATTCATTTCTGTAGTCTTATTATTTATTTTGTAACAAAAATAAAAGAATATATTTGTTAAAATAGAGTAGGGTTATCCTAAATAAAAATGCTTTTCAACTCTACAATTTATTTCTTCCAGCTTAGGATAATTAACTACTATATGTATAGCAACAAAACTGTGAGTAAGAATAGCTACACCTTGATTTAATTCTATAGATAAACTAGTTAGTTTCAGAATTTACTTAGTTTTCAGAATTTACTTATTGCTGTTATTGTAATTAATTCATTCATTTTTATCTAGCTAATATTAAACAAAATCTACACCTACTAACATATCTTTTATAAAATGTTAACAAATACTACAATATATTTTACACGATAGAACATAGATAATTGTTATTTCTTTTATTTTATAAATACTAATATTATAACATAAACAGGATAATATAGAATACAGAAGAAACTTCTATAAATTATTTACTGTAGAAAGTATAAGAATACAACAATAAAATACTATCTTATTATATATCTATGAATAGACAAAAAATAAAGATAACATATATAATTGTAGGGACAACATTACTTGCAGATAAAATAACATTTTATCTCACTATAATAAATATTAAGTAATACACATTTTACATTTAAAAGATGTAACTATCAGTTACACAAATACAACTGCAAGAATATTAAATTACATAAATTCTGAAAGTTAACAAATACAAACAATATTTATAACCTTATTAGAACAGAGTGAGTTAAGGTAAGTTCATATAAAAAAATTATACAGTTACCCTGAATAATTTATAGGTTATGAATTAAATATATTAACTTGGAGGAATCCAAGTAACAGAACATAGATATGCTCGATTCACCGAGCTTAAATAACCATTTACACACTATAAATAATAATCAAATAAAATTACAGTATTTCTTGTAAACTAAAGAAAACTTAAAGAGAGCGTAAATACTTTCATATTTCCAAGTTAGGGTAAAACCCTAATATATCAAAATGTACAAAATAGATAATAAACTGAAAGAGTCTAATTCCTTTTAATTCCTCATGGCTTCAAACAAAAATTAAAGAGTATGGCTTTTTCAGCCTTTCTTTCGTTTACATATATATACACAGTAACAAGAACAAAAACCAAAATTTACAGTTACGGCCTAAGCCAAAAACCCCGCATAAAGCAAGGGTTTTTAACATCAACTAAAAATAGCAAACCAAATAACCTAGGTAAACCAAAACCATGAGGGTTTTGTAGGCCACGACGACCAACCATGAAATGTTCCATAAGGGACCGGACAAGGAAGAACTGCCATGGGGTATCCAAGGCCTACCCGTGAGCAAGCCGCTGCCACAGCTTCGCACCAACCACGCAGAGGGACAGATCGACAGCTGTGAATAACAAAGAACGATAATATTAATACCTTGTTTCAAAAATAAACAACTGTGTAATAAAAACAAATCTGCAAAGATAACGAAGATGAAATAGCAATTCTTACCTAGAATTTCACTGAAGCGCGACCACCCACAAGCAGTAGAGAAACCACCAAATCGAGGAGGATGAAACCCTTCATCTGCTGCTAGAAAGAAGGAGTTTACTAGCACAGTAAACAACCATCAACGACTGAGAATAGGAACATCCCAACAAGTAAATATGCTTGGGTCATCACTTTATTTCCAGCCAAAGAAACTACTCTGTGGTGAAACCTTATGCACTAGCAACCGTGGAAACGCAAGACCATGACTCTAATTACAAGGCCAAGGAGGAAGGAAACTTTTTACAGTCGAAAGATTCAGGATTGAGCTAGTCGTGATGGTGAAATCCTGGAGAAAGAACCACTAACCTATGCCCAAGCAACAAACAATTTTGTGACAGCACTTCTCTATTGTGCATTTGGGACGAGCTCACGAGGTGCAGAACAAGTAGGAAGACTACTAGCAACGAGATGCAAGTGACAGTGCAGACAAGAGCATAGTAGCAGAGTGGTCTGAGTCCTGAAGATGACGGAGGGAATGTCAAAGCTAGGGTTTGAGAATGCCTTTTTAACCTCACAACAAATTGCTACGACGAGTCGACGTAGACAACTAATTATTTTCATGTAGTGGGTAAGAATTGTATAGTTCTGGTGAACAATCATTCAATTGATTTCTCATCCAAATCATGCGATGGGAGAAGTTTCTACAAGGTTCTTTAATCCTGATTGTCAACCCAGTCTTCACGCTGTAAGATCAAACCAAAGAAACCTTAGAACAAAGGATAGGATTATATCATAGCGTGGATTTAAACCAATGCACGACCTAGCACTTTATACATGTAAAGGAGGCGTATAATATAAGTTTATAAAACTTAGATAAAGGTTAAACCATAGTTTCATTATGGAGCGCTCCATTTCATGACCTTTTTCTCTATGCTTTGCAAAATAATCTTTCCACAAACTATTATAATGGTGGCAAGGATTATGCCACTTATCATTAGCTAAATATTCATCAATGTAAAATTTATAACTTAAGACTTATCAAGGGCGGGCCCATTATTACTAACCATTATTATACTAACATGATGTTTATTCTTTCAATGGTTATAAATCCATTAAGGATATGCCTTTTAATAACTAAAAAAGGAAGTTTATAAAACCTATTCATGATAAGATATCCATCTTGGGAGAATAGCTCTAGTTATGCAGTTGAGTATTTGTTGTAGAAACCATTAAGTTTGTAAACAAGAGTGTTAAGCATCATAGTAACTATTAGGCTTGATAATAGGTAACCTTTGACGAGTAATAACCATAACTGGGCCATATTTTATGCATAATTCATGTGTAGAAGAATTTAGTTCTTTCATATTAACTTAGTCTAATGGATTGCAGTATGTAACGAAGAGGTAATCCATTCAAACTATCAAAGCTTTGGAAGTTAGAATAAAGGTATAAAAGCTCTTATTTTTCTTGTGCATTACTTTCATATTCCATGGGGTGATCAAATCTAGCATGACGTAAAAGGTTTATGTTCGCATTTTAAGTTAGACTCTAACGTAATAACACTGGCATCCTTAGTCTGCATGCAAAGAAAGATTTAAGCCATTTACACACACGACGACGATGATAAACATTGAAGAGTTTAGTACGCAATAATAACTATAAATGACAACTACTAGAGAGAAGCAACTATCACCTAATACTGATAGGACTAAATCTTGTTTCCTTGGCATTTTTAAAGGAATAACGATTTAATGGTTTTACCTCATAAAGCATTGAAATTGAATAGCATTTATATTCTTCTATTGAGCTATTAAATTTGCAACAAACATATATCTGTATGCGTAATGATTACTGACAAGCAGCACTGGATCTTTCTTACCTGCAAATCTGTAAGAGTAGGTAAACTTTATGCGTTATCTCAAAAGCTAAGTAAGCCCAGAATACCAGGACAGTTCCACCTTGTGGTCGCAAAGAAAAACAAGTCATTAAACTGAAAAAAGAATTATTCTATAAGATAAACATAATCAAGTAGATAATTCATTCTATGAAATCATTAACATATAACTAATTAAAACAATTAGTTGACTGCATTAATGAAGTTTATCTGTATTATTTTTTTTTTAAATTTTTCGGAAATTATGGGGTTTTGACATTTCATCAAAACTATAAGGCATTTATTGATGTTCTTGGATGACTAACTTTGATATTTCGGATAAAGGAAATGGATTTACCATGTTCGTTTATGTATTTTAAGGAAGATATGAATTCTACTTGATTTTTTTTAGTTGTATGCAAGCTTGCAATATAATTGACAAACTTTGCATATTTGTTAATTTTGGTTTGGATTCACAAGGATGCTTGTGAATATACATATGCAAATAGTGAAGTTGATTTCTTTTTTATGAGTTAATTCGGGTTTTGGTTTACATTGGGAATTTAAATTACTTATGCCATCTTGTAATGTACTTGACAAACTTTGCATATTTGTGAATTTTGGTATGGATTCACAAGGATGCTTGTAAATATGCATAATGAAATAGTGAAATTGATTTGTTTTTTATGAGCTAATTAAAGTTTTGGTTTCCATTGGGCATGGGAATTTTGGTATCGATTCACAAGGAATCTTTTGAATATACATATGGAAATAGTCAAAGTGATTTGGTTTTTATGATTAAATTGGGGTTTTGGTTTCCTTTGGGCATATAAATTAAAAAAATTGGTTTAAATTCAAATTAGGGAAAATAAATTATTGAATATAGGGAAAATAGCATGAGAAGATTTGAATAAAATACGTCACAAGGAAGATATTGATCCTAAGGTGGATTTTCTTTCCTTTTTCTCACCTAAAACACATTCTCCCTAACTCGTTCTGCTCCGTCCAAGCTTGTTTCAGCGTGGCGTTGTGGAAAAAAGGACGGGCTCGGCCTGTTTTAACCATAAAAGATGTTTTAGTAAATGGGAGCACATTTTTGCAAGGTAAAACATGGGAGGTATTTTTCTTTCTAAAATGAGGGAACGATTTTGTTAACTATACTAATTGGCATGCATGTTGGCAGCCTTGGGACTAGGCTTGGCAGTGTCGAGATTGCTTGGGATGATTTCTATTTTATCGGTCAAGAGTACTTGACTTCACTCTACCAATTACATCTAAAAGGTCCCTCAACTTTGTGCACTCACCCTTAAGTTCTTGAAGTACACATTTTTGAACAATTAAGTGTTTATAAGGTTAAGAGAAACTAATTTTGTTTTTGTAAGGTGTAATTATAGTTATACTAGGTGTAATATTCTATAGGAAAACTTGTTAAAAGCATCTATAGTAAGCACTATTGTAAAAACATCTTCACACATTGCATGCTTCCACCCCTTCATACCTCATGTGTAATGTGCTTTATCATGTTCAAAAAATCTTTGAATCATTTCTTCTACATATTTCAAGTGGGCAATAAATATGATGTTGAATCAATTCTTGAGAAGACATGTTATTTATTTATTTAAGTGTCCAATAAATATGATTAAAATAAGTTTGAGTTTTAAAGAATCTCAATGCAAGGTGTAAATGTTGTTTAACCTTTTCATGAGATAATCCACATTGTGTTGGTTCTTCATTAAATAAGACTTACATACATGTCTATTATTTTTAAGTGGATAGACATTTTTATTATTTATATGATGAAAATTAGTTAGAGATTTAAAGAATCTCAATGCAAGGTGTAAACGTAGTTTAACCTTTTAATGGGATAACTTACATACATGTCTATGATTTTTAAGTGGATAGACATTTTTATTTGAGATTTGGGATGGACTACGGTCTATGGTTTTCATCTACCAACTAGGATGAGACAAGTGTACTATCCATAATTGTTCAAAATTCGAAATAAACAATTATTAAAAAGGGAATATAAAAAATAACCGGTAGCTAGCTAGCTAATGAATGGATAACTAGTAGAAATGCATTGATAATTCATAGTCGATAAATGGATAACCAACAATTCATCGTGGATAACTAGAAGAATGAGAGATAAAGAGAAAAAGAATATAAAAAATAATTAATAGTTGATAAATGGATAACAGGAAGAATGTGCATGATAACATGTAGCTAGCATGGATAGCTCACGATGGAACCCATTTAAATAGAAGGATATAAGGAATAACAAAAAAATATAAATTGTCTTCCATTCCATAACTAATTCTTAACAATTTGATCCCTGTAGACCTGATCCAACCACAAACTATGTGGATATATATATACTTGTATGTACAAACATTTTTTAATGATATATTTTTTATAATTCAAAGGAAAAAATGTGAAATATGACAATTAAAACACGCCACATTTGGGATGTTTTTGAATGATACAAGAATAATACATAACACTATGTTCATATTGTTCAGGAATGTAATTTCAAAGGTTATTTTGGTGGTTAGTTGAGTGACGCATAGTATTTTTCTTACCTATGGTATTCACCCACAGTATTGTTATGTTCTATTCCTATATCAGCTAGTGCTTAATAATGAGAAGGAATTGAATCTACCCATTGTGTTTCTATCTTGAATCTGCTTCTCTTCTTTTCTTTATCATGGTATCATAACCAATGTCATGATACATTTATTTTTGTTTTTGGGTAATCCTTTTCACATAGTGGAAAGCACACACACACACACATAGATATGATCGTATTGGAGGTTGTGATTGAGACAAGAAAATTTTAGAAGATCCAAGAAAATCAAAGAGGATTGATTCTTGATGATGGATCTACCAAAATAACTACCAGAAGAGATTGAAGAGGCAAGAAATATCTTAACACCAAAAGGTTTATGGTAGGCCTTTCATGGAGATTAGTATGATGTATGGGAAGTCAAAGTAATTAATTTTTTAACCTTACAAAATTTGTGGCATTTCATAGTTGAAGAAGATCCTAGAGATCCATATTCATTTAAGGCTTGGATTGAGTTCCAAAAAGAAAGAAGGAAAGGTGTTTCCTTATGTATCATACAAGAAATTATAGACTACTCACTATTTCATTATATTGTAGAAGCTGATACTCCAAAAAGTGCATGGAATATACTAAAAGAATTATTTAGTGAAGAGTCGGTTATAGAAGAAGATGACTTTGCAAGTCACCCAAAGCACCAGGAATCCCACAATGAAGTGAAATACAGTAAATAAGAATGTGTTTATGTGGAAACCAATGCTGATCCAGTGATGTTTGACACTAAAAACAAACTTGTCAATGCAGCGGTACTCAGTGATGTGATTGATAGTCTCTCTGAGTAAGATACGATTGATAGAAACATAGAAGCTGCAACAATTTATCATAATTAGAAACAACCATTTGATAGTATCGCAAAAGAAACAATTAGAGATAGTCTGAGGGAGATCTATGAGGAGACTCCTATTCGTAATGAGCATTTACAGTATGCTCTCTTTTCTTCTCAACCCACTATTTTTGAAGAAGCAATGAAGGATGTAAAGTGGGTACATGCAAATGAAGAATTCAATGGGAATGATGAAGTAGCTTCCATTGATGAGGAACATCAAGATTTGAATGATCTCCAAGAAGAGCTGAAATATATTCATATTTTTTCTAACAAAAAATTTCAGTGTGCAGGTAAAGATGACAACCAAAAAAATTATGTTGAAACAGAAGAAAAAGACTTGCAATATGTTCCATGAGTTGAAGAAGGCTCTGAAGAACAACTACCTAGCATCAAGATCTAGAATACAAAGAAGAAGAAGAAGTCCATGTACACTTCAAGGAAAAAAGTTAAGCTGATGTTTTTGAATAAAATGTAAGCCTAGGTGAGACATAGACTAGTAGGCATGTTTTTGCATTGATAGTGCTAAAAGTATTGTCCTAGCTAAGATTAAAGGGGTGTGTTGAAGAATGTAACATCAAAGGTTAGTTAGGTAGTTAGTTGAGTCACCCATAGTATTTTTTTTACCTATGGTGATCATCCATAGTATTGTTCTATTGTATTCCTATATAACCGAGTGCTTAATAATGAGAAGGCATTCAATCTGTCCATTTTGTTTCTATATTGAATCTACTTCATTTCTTTTCTTTATCACATATTTATTTATGGAATATCAATACAAAAAGATAATAATACATAACTTTGCACATAATGTAGATAGTTCCACTCTAAATTCAACCCTTCGCTTTTCTTTGGCACTATCAAATATGATCCCATTGTTCTCTAACAGATTGGATCTAATGACTAAAAAATACCAAGAACATCGACTCTTTCTAGTAGATGATGCCTCTCTCATAAGTTATTGAATGCTATGCAACATTCAGAAAAGGATATGAGAAATAATACACACTCCAACATCACCCTTCAAAAATATTAATGTCATATTTTATAGACACCTTTTCCAGTCACAACGTGTAAGATATTTTTAGATTTTTTAACAAATGAACTTACAATTTGATGCAATTACCTATATTTTTTTTAAAAACAATGTCATGTTATTTGAGCTTAAAGAAATAATGATGAAAAAATATACTATTTTTGTATCCATATTCAATAGAATCATAACTTGCTTACAAACATACAATGACATTGACTATTTAAACAAGCATTTTTATAGATATCCAACAACCTTTCCATACCTATTTTACATAAACAAAGATGTCAAAAAACAAAAAACAAATGTTATCAATTTTGCAATAAGATGATCCAATCAAAGAAAATTATTATGTAGACAATAAAATGAACTTTCCTTCTACAATTTTCCTAAAACAAAATATGCCTGTAGAACTAATTGGAGGAAATTATGGAACCGAAGACAATGTTTTAATGGTACATAAGGAATTTTTAAAAACTATATAAAGGACATGGTTGACATAGTCTGGATCAAATTTACAAATGTTCCACTTTGGTGTTGTCATTGATGTCAAACAAGAAATGATGTCAAATAATAAACAAGCTTAGTGTCAAACAGATAGGATAGATATGTCATGTCAAATAAGAAAAGATGTTAAACACACAAGATGGATGTCTAATGTTAAACATGAAATAAGGTTGACATCAAGCAAGAAAATATTGATGAACTATAAGTTATTTACGTTTGTTGTTACAGTTAGATGATGCTGAGTAAAAATCCAGTTTGAATAAATATATAAAACTATATGAAAGCTTCAGAATTATGAGGTTGTGCCTCTCTATATGTGCAGAACTAGTTTGAAGAAGCATATAGAGAAGAAACGTGGAAGTTTAAGAAGTGTGGAGATTCAATCAAGAGATAGGAATCATATGCATAGATACCACCAATTCAATGAAAGCAAGTGCAAAAAACCCCACAAGGATGAATTATAAAAAATGGTTACACCAAAATAATATGAACTGAGGTGGTTAGCTTGATCAAGAAGAGAGTTAGGGAATCACCAAGTGAAAGTCATCCCAACGTGTGGACACATCTCTTGATCAAGAAGAGTATAAATAAGCAATAGATGGAAGTATCGAGGTAATATTGAAGACAAAGAAGATAGGATATTTTGACTTGCAAAGCTTCTTATTCTAGGGTATCGACGACTTGTTTCTCTAGAAGAAGTTTATAGAATATATAGCTAATTATGGAAAACCATGAAGATGAAAAGTAGATAGTGCATAAATTAGAAGGATGCATTGTATCAGAATATGCAAAGAAAATACATAGTGATTGACACAGATCGTAGTAGTGTTAAAGAGATAATAGTAACAAATATCACAAATCTCAGAAGACATATATCAGAAATTTCAAAAGTGGAAACATGTTGATAGATATAGATTATCAGAAAAAGTAGACATAGATATCAAAAAGACGTAGACATAAATATCAAAATATGCAAATGTAGAACACATTTATTTCATAATTTCTTCATTTTAGGGAGGTAGGAAGGGGCAAGGAAAATGGATTTGGTGCTTATTTTGAGTAGGTTATGGAGAACACAAAGACAGGAGTTGGTGCTTCCATCTAGTTGGTACTGGAAAATAAAAAAGGGGTCTCGTACTTCCAACCAATTCGTGTTGGATAATTTAGTTAGTATTAATTAAAAAAAAATGAGATTGAAGTCTTCAACTAGGTTGGTGCCTAAACATTGTGAGTTGGATATTGTGGAAATAGGACTAATATCCATCCAAGTTGGTATCTGAAATCAATAAGTTGGTTCTTGTGTAGTTGATATAAGTACTTACAGGTTGGTTCCTGTAACATCTGAGTTGGTTCTTGCAATTAGGTTGTTTCTTGAGTGAGTTGGTTCTCATGTTTTGGATATTGGTGTCTTATATATATACTTTGCAGAGTATTTGCACAATAGTGTTGTTTACTATTTTTGGAAAATAAAGTTTTGAAATATAATTTGTTAAGTGGAAAATTGTATAATATGAGTTGTATACTAGTTGGCCTCCTATCTTGTATAAATAATAATTCAATAACATCATTATCAATTGTCTCAATTGAATAAGAAACAATACAACAATATTTTTCCATTAACATTCAACAAAGGTGTACATATATCACAAATATATCTAGACAAGTGGTATCAATAAACAAGGCCCCTATTCTTAGTGAACAATTTCATGTACAATTGGCATGTGCATGAATACTGCATAAATCACACGGACTTATAATGGAAAATCTAATATTTGATCCAAAAGAAGATAAACAACATGGACTTGTATACACTATATTTTCACATGTTAGAGAGATGCACTAACTATATGTTTTAAACAAATTGTAAGAAACAAATTTATGTACTTCATTAAAAGCTTGTATGGAAATAGAAAGGATTCAAAATATATCCTACTTGGAATTTGAATGTGGCTTCCAATCGATACTGGAAAAAAGGTTATTTTCTCATATGCTCATTCAACACACGAATCCTAACATTGCATAATGAAAATGACATCAATGACTATGACCTAATTAGGAGTGATGTCTTGTGTCTACAAGAAACACAACTAGATTTTTTTTCCAAATGAAACTCTCATTGCAAAAGAATATCAATAAATATTTGCATTTTCCATTCATGGAAGTATCATATGTTACCAACAAAACATAGTAATTGAGAAATTGAATAATTACACAAAAATCCCAATTGAGATAGCTACATATTGATTCTATATTTAAAAAACTATTGTCATATTAGAAAATATTTATGTTACACCACATACACCACCTAAAGAGCTTGATTCCTCTGTACATAGTATGATAAAATAAATTCATAAAAATGCGCATATTGCAATTGTTGGGGATTTTAAATTTGACATTTGGCAAAAGAATAATGCTCAAAACAATTTCTCATTCATGGAGAGTCATAAGTTACTGATAGCAAAGCAAGAATCTATGTTGGCTCATGACTCAACCATTTGTGGAGAACTATGACACCATGTAACACCAAACTTCATATCTCTAAAAATTTATTGGACATATAATACAAACATTTTTCTTAAAATCCTCTTATAAAATTGATATGATGGATTTATCTTATATAATGAGATGGGGGTGAATAAGTATATGGCATAGTTTTCAAATTATTTCAATTTAACAAATTTTGACCACTTGAAAAATATTTGCTAAAATAGTAACACACACAAATGAGCACCAACTCACTCAGGTGATAACTTGATCCACATATTTTAATCTGTTGATTACAAGCACCAAACTGTAAATACTTCGACTTGAACAAGCACCAACTCACAAAATTGAAGAACCAACCTAAACAAATGGTTCTCTTTGTGCAAGATCCAACTTGTAGTAATCATGCACCAACATGTATTTAAGGCTACGATCTCCAATTTTTTATTTAGCTACGACTAAATGGAATCATGTAAAGTGCACTATCATTCTTAAAGTAAAAGTTGAGGAAAAATCTTGATAAGTCAATTTTTACAAGAAAACATGTGAGAGTATTTCAAATTAGCCAATTTATGTCAAACCATGATTTTGGGATCAGTGGAGGATGAGAGAATTTTAGTGCACTATCAGTCTTGAAGTCAAAGTTGAGGAACAAGCTTGATAAGAATGTGGATAGTTGTTTAAGATTATATGTAACAAAGTATGACGTTACCAATTTTCCATTCAATAGAGCTCTAGTACTTGGGCGGTGAGGTTGTGAGAGGAGGAGAATGCAATATAACAAATGTTTCCAATGAACTTGATACATAACATAATGTTATGGAGGCTCATAATGATATTTCATCTATAGAAGTTCATGTTCAAAATGCGAGTGAGGGTCGACATGGGAATTAGGAATTTAATATCCCACAAGATATTATCCAAATTAATATACATTGGTAGTGTATACAAAATGAATGCAATTTAATATATTATTTGATTCTTGTTAGTTTAAATTTGATGTTCCTCTTTTTTGGAGTAGGTTGGAAAAATGAAATTCTTGACAGGAGAAGGATTATGATATATAAAATTCAACTTGCATTTCAGTTAAAAATAGGTTCTATAGTTTATACTTCGTATTAAATATAATAATATTGGAGCTACATTTC
>LPNX010389326.1:136211-152535 GCA_001517045.1 Pseudotsuga menziesii | reverse complement strand
ATAGAGGACTTTGACTCAACCCCCGACACCCCTAAGACTATTTTGAGTCAAACCCGCGGAGTTACCCATCTTAAGGACCGTTGAGGTGCGCGCCCTAACAGTTGTCAATGTGGGACTCATCATGGCCCTCCTTCGACGAGACTTTTCCCGTCGACATCAGCTTATCATCCGGGAAATAGTCTTAGAAACAATATATCTGTATGCCTTAATGACAGATTCTCTCGCTCTCGACATAGGTTCACATCATTGACCTTTGATCAATAGAATCGATTAGGTGTTCGACATCAGGACATATATTCACACTCAGTAGATTGTACTAGATTACCTTGGGAATCATTGACATTAATGGTGATCTCCCTCGTACTTGTTAACAGTTCACATCATTGGCCGGTAATCAAGTAGTTTCTACCATGTTCAACTTCATATCATTGTAATCACATGGATAGAATCATAATTTGTGGAAGACGAGACGAAGACCGTAGGTGTTAGTTTAAAGCGCTCATTGCTTTTCCCCAGGTGGTGAGGGAGTTTTGTATACCTAGCATGGATCCACATTTGTATGGTCATGGCTATGCTCAAATTTTCATCTATGTGACATAGATCTATGTTGTATGTCTGGTAGCTATGTCCAATTTTGAGTCCTCTATCACATGGATCTACGTTGTATGTCTGGTAGCTATGTCCAATTTTGAGTCCTCTATCACATGGATCTACGTTGTATTCTAGTAGCCATGCTTGTTTATTCCTCTCATGGATCTACCTTGTATTGGTCTGCAGCCATGAGTTGGGTTACTTGTGTCTATGATTCAACATAATGATGTACTACAGATGCCTACTTGATGACATGCTCTGATCAAGCCAACATTTTCATCTCATGGTGACGACTTGTTCTCTCAAATCTCTTGTTTATCGTATCCCACTAAGACTCATGCTTTGGGGGGCATCCTGTTATACCAAAATCCTGTCACCATCATGTGACAAGAAATCTGACATGCCTAATTGCCATGAATCCCATCTCTTGGAGTGGAAACTCATGGTTATCATCAATATTCTATGAAAATTCCTAGCACCATGCTTTCCCCTTTATCTAAAAGCAGTACCCTTGTTCGCACCGCCCATCCCCTGTTTCCCATAAGCGGTGTGTAGAGGCCTGGAGATTCACAGGCGGCAACAGTAAGGGATTCTCCCCAATCAACGTTCCCAACTAGCCCATTGACTGTTTGGAATAGGGAATCCGTCAGGTTTGCGGTCCGGCTACTGTAGGTCAAGAAACGAAAACTGAAGCTTTACCGGTTGCGGCCTGGCCCACCGAGTTTTTGTATTTTGACTTAAAGAAATGATATGCAAGTGCCTAACTAAATGCAGGGGGTCAAGATGCAGGGAGCGGTCACAACGTGATGCGCAAATTCTTACCTCTTGTCTTGTGCTCGCAAGCAACCAAACCAGATACAAAAAGAAATAAACTAACTATCTAAACTATCCTTAAGGAGCAAGGTTATCATTTTGGATGAGCAATACATTTTCACATACATTAAGAGGAATCACAGATAGCTGATACTTCTTCTAAAGCACATGAACGCTTACAGATATTTAAATAACTAGATAGCCGATCATTTTATGACAACATTTATTGCTCACAGTGAAAAATATCCCAAAAACTACTGAAGAACATTTAACCAGAACATAGGTTCAGAGCATTAAATACTCTTACAGTAAATGAAAACACAGCTGAAAACGAAATAGTTCCTCTTCAACATTATTCATTGAGTTGCGCTGATACATTCCACTTTTCACTCTCTCCGATAGACAAATTTGCAGTTTCCTTTGCAAAATGAAGTAGTTCCTCTTACAAGCAAACATTTACAAAAAATTTCCAGGGGAAAAAGCCCCTTCTCATTCCTACTTCTAAATATTTAAACTAGAACTGTTACCCCTTGGGCTGCCTTCCAGCGTGTGACTTTTCAGTTTCTTCAACGCTTCATATTCCGATCTTTTGTCAGCATGTGATCATGAAACACTTGGTAACTGATCCGTACCTGGGAACACGCCTTTACAGCTCCGGACTTCGTCCCCCATTCGCCTCATTTCAGTCATACCTCCGCCAAACGGGTTAGTCTTTCTTCTCGTCGTGGCAGATTGACCGGTCGCCTGGAAACTGCCTGCATTCAATTTAAGAGCATGATTTAAACAATAACTATTATCAATTAACCATCATTCCACAAGGAAATGGCCGAGCGAACCACATCCGGGCCTGGAAATATTCTATGGTTGCCGGCGGGAAAAACAAGTCGGCAGTCAGAAAGAAGTGAGTTCAGGATCCCGGAGGGACAGCCAGCCGCAACGTCGGGTGGGACTCAATTCGCAGCCAAGCAAACGCGGGTGGGATAGGCCACAAATCGGACATCGGACGGTTTTAGTTTCGGACATCAGAAGACTCTAGGATCCACAACGGCGGAGGAGGAGAGTTAGAGGATACGCAGAGCGGATGGGCAAAATCAGTCGGACGTCGGATGACACTCAGATCGGGAGCTGACTATCTCTTCCCGACCGCAACGGTGGGTGAGCAGAAGCTACGGACAAGTGATTTATAGTTAACATAAATCAGGCGCCGAACGGTTTAGGAAATCGGACGCTGGAACAATCTGGGAGCCGCAACAGCGGCGGAAGAGAAACTCACAGCTTCTGACCTGAAACTAAAAGGGATCCAATTACAAAAAAACCAAGTATTCAAACAGTTTTAATTATCAGGCACATCTAGGTTCGTTCTTTCCACGAAGAGGCAACTCTGAAGAGCAAAGATCTCCCCTTTTTCGACCAGCAGACCAGGCATCCATGACTCAAACCAAAACTGAACGAGGAAAACATAAACTGACTGACATTCATCTTCGAAGTAAAACAAAAAATAGATATGCCTGAGAGGCTCAAGCCTTTAACGATCAAACCAAGTAAAATGATGAGGAGGGGCCCAGAGTTTAAGTAAAAATAAATTCGGGGAGAACGGTTGCGGCAGCAACAACTGGCAATTTCCTGGTGAACCTAGATCTCTAGGTGACTTTTCTTTGAGTGGCAGACTGTTTCACAACCAAAACGCACTAAATGAAATCTTCCATCTATCCGGATTGTTCAAATGACCGGAGTGTGTACCTTGATCATTGATGCTAGTCCAATTCGGGGAAAGTGGACACCGAAACCTTCAAGTCCAGATAACTCTATTGGGGCCAGAGAATGAGTTTCATTTTTTACCTCTGTCTTCAGGTAGCTAACAGCATGGACACCACAGGATTGTAGCAGATACTAAACAGCAGTGTTCATTTGTTCCTCATTCCCATGCCATTTTAACACTTTGGTGCTTTGGACTTTTGTCCCTTTCATTTTAGTCTTTCTGTGCGCCTTTCTTACTGAATTTTAATTTAGGATCCTCTATCCCATAGTGTCCTTTTGTGTGAGTGGTATATTTTAAGATTCAGCTCACGGACGGAGAGGATCTTTTGGCTTTAAGTATTTACGATTTAGCATCTATTTTGATTTATGATGCTTTATAGAAGTCTTGACTCTTATCTGCCTTTTGGCCTTCGTTTCTTGGCATGGGATCATTTATATCTAATACGCTGTTCACCCTGCTTCTTCCTATGGGTCCTTTACCATCGCCCCTTAGAACATTTTAAATGTGATGTGGATGGAGCCCCGACATAGTACTCTAGACTGTTCGAATCCGGTTTAATTCACAGGGGTTAAGCTGGACTTCAATGCACACAACATTTTATTCGAGAAAACTGCTAGGATGGAAGAAATATTTTAGCAATACACAGGCTGGCACTCAACGTATTTGTTATTCCCAAAATACCTTAATATCCTCCAGACAACCGCAAGTTCGTTCCCTTTATTGAAATCAAAACTTAAAATTAAATCAAACGGAAGCATGACTTGACAACAATCACATAGCTTATTTATATACAAGGCAAAAAATATCAAAGAAAATCAAGAAAAGTAGGGCTTGAGAACCAAACCATTAACTGGCAAGTTCTCCTCCCATCCCTGTAAATCTTGCAGCTTATAAGTAGCAGAGCCAAGTTTGGCTACAATCTGAAAAGGGCCTACCCATAACTGCTGGAATTTGGTATGCTTTCCTTTTTCATCATGGGGGTGGTCCCACTTGAGGACTAAGTCTCCTACTTCAAAGTCCTTTTTCCCAGCTTTATGCTTGTCAAACCATCTTTTGGCTACCTCCTGCTGTTGTTTAAAACGTTCTCTAGCCTTGGATCTGGCTTCTTCTGCTTTTAGGAGATTATATATTCTTATTTGCAAAACCTCATCATCTGACCCCCTAGACTCTTGAGCTAGTATGGAAGATGGTAGCAGAATGTTGGGAGGCAGGATGGCTTCCTTTCCGTACACAAGGGTATAGGGTGACACTCCTAATGCAGACTTGGGGGTGACTCTGTCAGCCCACAGGGCGTTGGGTAAGGCTGAGTGCCAACTTCGCTGGTTTTCTATGACAGTTTTCTTCAGGATTCTAATAAGATTTTTATTGGAGGATTCGGACAGGCCATTCCCTTGCGGATAGTAGTTAGCAGAATAATGTAATTTTATCCCTTTCTCATGAGCAAATGCAGTCAATTTAATTCATGAAAATTATTTAGCATTATCAAAAACTACTGAAATTGGAACTCCAAACCTGGTCATGATATGATCTTGTAGGAAACTGATGACTTCGTTTTCGTTTATCTTGCACAATGGGATGGATTCAACCCAACGAGTGAAATAATCAGTCACAGTAAGAATGTACTTGTGCAGCAAGGAAGAATTCGGTTTTATTTCTCCAATAATGTCCAGCCCCCATTGTTCAAATGGTTCGGTAATCATAACAGGCTTTAGGGGTGCTGCTGACTTGGGCTGTCTTCCACCACACCTTTGACAAATGTCACATTTCCTGACATGTGCGTGTGCATCCTTGAAGAGTGTAGGCCAATAGTATCCATCTCTAAGGATTTTGTGGGCCGTAGTGTCACCTGAATAATGTCCCCCAGCCGGACCGTCATGTAATTCTGCCATTACTTTCTCAGCATCTGCTTTCTCCAAGCATCTCAGGAGGACTCCATCGTAGTTTTTCCTGAATAACACGCCTTCCACAATTTGGTAGGAAGCTGATTTCAGACGCAGCGCTCTCCTTTGTTTGGAATTCCAATGCTCTGGCAATAGCCCGGACTGCAAGTAATGCACAAGGTCCCTATACCAGGACTCAGGGGCTGTAAACAGAGGGCATACATCCATTACATGCAATTCAGCTTCATCTTCCCATGCTTGTTCTTCATTGTTCCTTCTTCCAGTCATTAATTTGCATAGCCCTTGACCTTTCACTATAGTGGCTGGCTTGAATTCAAGGTCAATTTCTTGAAGGGTTGTGACCCAGTTGCCCCTTCTTTCTCCTAATTATTTTTGAATGAGAAGGGATCTTACAGCTGGGTAAGGGACTATTACCTTGGTTCGATTCTGCAATATATAAGTCCTAAATTGTTTTACTGCCTTAAACACTGAGTAAGCCTGCTTATCAATGGCTGGGTAGTTTAATTCATCTCCTTGTAGCCCAGTGCTCATAAAAGAGATTGGGAATTCATCACCCCCTTCTTCCTTTTGCGTGAGTACAGATGCTAATGAATCATCGGATGCAAAAGTATACAAAATAAAGTCCTTGTCAAAGTCTGGACTTTTAAGAGAGGGCGCATGTGCAACAGCATTCTTGATTTTATTGAAAGCATTCTTTTCAGTCTCAGTCCACTTAAACTGTGCATTTTGCTTGACCATCTGCTGTAATGGTTTAACAGTCTGGGCAAAATCAGGCACAAACCTACGTACGAAGTATATTGTTCCCATGAAGGATTGCATTCCTTTTTTATTATGGGGCATGGGGATTTGTTCAATGGCTTTGATTCTTTCTGGGTCTATAGATATACCTCTCTTTGAAACTATCTTCCCCAGTAACTTGCCTTCGGTGACTGCGAATACGCATTTCTTAGGATTGAGGGAAATGCCATACTTCCGACAGTGCTCGAAAATTTGCTTGAGGTGGAACGCGTGCTCCCCTCTTTTCTTCGAAAATATTGTGATATCATCAAGGTAGAACACTACACTTCGTCCAATCAGTCCGCGGAAAGCTATGTCCATAGCTCTCTGAAATGTCGTGCCAGCATTAATCAGTCCAAAAGGCATTCTTCTATATGCGAAAGTTCCCCATTTAGTTCTGAATGTTGTCTTCAATCTATCTTCCTCGGCCACTAACACTTGGTTGTAGCCAGAGAATCCGTCTAACAATGAAAACAATTCAGAACCAGAAACCATCTACAACAATTGCTCCATGGGAGGCACCAGATAGTTGTCTTTGTCTAAGGCACGGTTTAAGTTTCTGAAGTCCACGCACAGTCTAATTTCTCCCGGCTTTTTTCTGACTGGCACCAAATTTGACACCCATTCTGAATGCCGAACTTTAAAAATAATCCTAGCGTCCAGTAATTTTTTTACCTCACTTTGAATCAGTGGCTCCAACTTTGGGTGCATCCTCTTTAACGGCTGCTGATATGGCTTGGCGCCTTCCTTAATAGGGATGACATGCTTGATAATGTTGGTGTCATAGGTCTTCAAATCTACGTACATCCATGCAAAGATGTCTTTGTATTGTTTAAACAGACTGAGGAACCTGTCTCTTTCCGCCGGCAAACAGCATTTGCCGAGGTTCACGAACTTGGGATCTGTTTCAGTCCCTAAGTTTATTAGCTCGAACTGTAGCATTGAGCTGTGTGTCTTCACATTAGCAGGTCTTCTAAATTTTTCGTTCAAGTCAAACATCTTCTCTAGTGTTCTGACCCCTTTGGGAATGAAATTGTCATATTTCATTTCAACCTGATGTTCCTCATCGTCGATAATGGCCCCTTTAAAATCCTCGTCATTGGTCAAGCATTCGATTATTTGCTGATCATCGTCAAATACTCACAAGTTGGTAATCATGTCGAGTACAGATGGCCTGAAAAGCAGTTCAATAGAGCATTTGTTATTAGTGGGAACCAACCTGGCGGCTGATGTAGCTAGAAGATCAGTGGCTGCATTTTTTATTCTTGGGATTGAAATAATGTTAAATGCATGAAAACATTTAAGCAACTCCCATACCTCGTTTTGGTAAGCTTTCAAATGAGGGGAAACACAATGTATTTGATTTCTTATTTGCTTTACAACTATTTCCGAGTCCCCAAAAACTTTTAAATTACTAACCTGTAGCTCGATTGCTTTCTTGAGTCCCTGCAACAGTGCTTCATATTTAGCCGTATTGTTAGTACATTCGAACTCTAATCTACAGGATAGGAAGTGCTTATTTTTTTGTGGATCAATGAGGACGCAGCCGGCCCCTGACCCTTCTAACGTTTTCGAGCCATCAAAAAACAAAGTCCAAAACACATTATCTACTGAAACAGAATCTAATCCTACTGCTAAATCTACTATTTTACAGTCAAACTCATCAGCCTGAGAAAAACGAAGGAGATCAGGCTGGGTGTCAGATGTGTCGCTGGCGTCTTCCGCTTGATAATTCCCTGGTTCCAGTTCGAGAAAGTAGTTTCCCAACACAGATTCGACTGGTATGTTCTTCTCATTCAATTGAGTAACATTGTGCTTCATGTGAGGTTCTCCCAGAACCTTAATCTAATTGGGACTCCCTTTGTATGGAAGCCAAAGATGTGACCAATCTAAGGCAAAATATCCATTCAACTTAGCTGACCAATTTCTACTCAACACCAGGCCGTAAGCGTCTGGTATATCAGCCACCATGATGTTAATAACTTGGCATACTCTATCATCAGATGCTAGGCGGATTAGGACATCTTCCATTTCACCAATCACCTTAACGTCTATCCTATCCAACTGCACCACCCTCCACGTGGATGGCTTAGGCTGCCCGTTTATTTTCTTACATACTGATATGGGCATGACATTTATTGACGCTCCTGAGTCTACCAGACAATTGTGCACGTTATGATTAAAGATTTCGAACGTCAGGAGGAAAGGTGGATGTTTAGTTTTAGACATACCTCCAGTACTAGCTTCTCCAATTTATTCTTCATCTCGAGGCTGATTATCGGCGGGCAGCTTTTCTCCTGACGTTTCAAGTGCCTTTACCAACTTTTCTTTCTGCTGGGGTACTTTGCACATTTCAAACAGCGGGAAATTTGCCTTTATCTTCTTTAAATATTCAACAAGGTCATATTCAATTTGTTGTTTAATGGACTGAGATTGATCAGCACTCACCTTCTCTTTATTTGGTTTAGGCAACGTTCTGTTCTGTTTAGGATCTTGGCTGGTAATGGTGAATTCCGAAATCTGATCAGCCAAGGATTTATCTTGAAACTTCTTCTTGATATTTCTTTGCAACCTTCGGATCTTTGGGAGCAAAAGACTGTCATCACTAACCGTACCTTTGCTTCTAGTTGTCACGTTAGCTTCCCTGATGTCTCTGTGTCCTTGAGTATTTTCCTCTTCTGCATCTAATAAGGAGACTAAATTCCATAATGCCATGTTCTCTTCTTCCTGTTCTTTTGTAGAAGTAGAAGTGGTACTTTCTTTCTTTTCATCATCATCTTCTTCCGTTAATCTCGAATCCAACATCTGGTTCATGACCAATGTCATTGAATTTATCCATTGCGGACAGTTCTTTTCGGAATGAGGCTGTTGATGAAAGGTACAGAAATTTTCCATCCCTATCTCAGTCAGATTCATGGATGCAGCTTTTTGAGGAGGAGGTTGGGGTTGATTGCTGTCATCTCTTCTCTTATAATATGGCCTGAAGAACTTCTGTGCTTCTTTTTCTTTTTCTAAGTCTATGATCTTATTGGACAGCTTTTGCATCATTTTAGCCATGCTTTCATAATCTGGGGTCTTTTCTTCTTTAGGCTTAGTGAACAATAAGGTTTTTCTGCCCACACCTTTCTCTCCTGATTGCTCTGGATATTCTTCAATGCTTTCTCTTTCTGCTTCCACCACTTCTACTTCTTCATAGGTTTCTGTCAAAGTAGGCTTGGCCCTACCTTTCATAAACATGGCCAAGTCAGGGCCCAACGCTGAAGTGTAGTATTCAATCAGTACTTTGTCTGAAGGCTTATCTGTTTCCGAGAAATTTTTAAGATATGTTGCAAACCTTTGTGTGAAACTGTGCACTTTTTCCTTTTTCTCTTTCTTCAATGCACACAGTCCTTTCATGAGGGCAGCGTGAGTCTTTTGGACTGCGTACTTGCTCCTGAACATTCTTTCAAAGGTATCCCAGTCTGGGAGAGAGTTGGTGGGCAATCCAAAATACCAAGAGGTCGCAGCTCCCTTGAGGGTATGCGGGAAAATTCTACAAACTACATCTTCATGTTCCCCCGCCCTTAATCCTTCTATGGCTAGATAGAAACTCTGCAAATGATCATCTACTAATATCTTCTCATTGGGATCAAATTTAGGCAACAACTTCTCAAAGGCTTGAGGGAGGTCATGTAAAGGGGGGGTGAGGTTTAGGGGTGATCTGGCTCTCCATGCCGGTGGTGGTGGATTTGGTGGTGGGGGCGGAGGTATGTTTGCGTTAACGCCGGCCATGAGTAAAGGTGGTGACTGTGGAGGTGAACCAACAGGGGTATGAACAGGAGAAATGTAAGGGGTTTCCGGGCCTTCTTGATTCAAGGGTAGCTCAACCTCTTGTAAGGCAGTCTCTACCAGCTCTTCCCAGTCTCCAACCAGTACCGAATCTTCCACTATGGGACGGTCTTTCTTCTTGTATTATCTTCTAGGCAATTCGTGAATAATTGGCAACCCTCCAATCTTCTTTACATAAGCACGGGTGTGTCTTCTCAGATCATTAACAATTTCGTTTCAAACAGGATATAGATGTTCTCTGTTTTCTTCTTCCAGAATTGGATTACGTGGTCCACTACTTTCAGAACTGTAACCAGCGGAATAATCTCTGAAAAATGGGTTTCCTCGGCCAGCCATGCACTGGTGGCCCTCCTTCTAGCGCCAATTCTGTTGAGGCCTGGAAATTCGCAGGCGGCAACAATAAGGGATTCTCCCCAATCAACATTCCCAACTAGCCCGTTGACTGTTTGGAATAGGGAATCCATCCGGTTTGCGGTCCGGCTACCGTAAGTCAAGAAACGAAAACTGAAGCTTTACCGGTTGCGGCCTGGCCCACTGAGTTTTTGTATTTTGACTTAAAGAAATGATATGCAAGTGCCTAACTAAATGCAAGGGGTCAAGATGCAGGGAGCGGTCACAACGTGATGTGCAGGTTCTTACCTCTCGTCGTGTGCTCGCAAGCAACCAAACCAGATACAAAAAGAAATAAACTAACTATCTAAACTATCCCTAAGGAGCAAGGTTATCATTTTGGATGAGCAATACATTTTCACATACATTAAGAGGAATCACAGATAGCTGATACTTCTTCTAAAGCACATGAACGCTTAGAGATATTTAAATAACCGGATAGCCGATCATTTTATGACAACATTTATTGCTCACAGTGAAAAATATCCCAAAAACTACTAAAGAACATTTAACCAGAACATAGGTTCAGAACATTAAATACTCTTACAGTAAATGAAAACACAGCTGAAAACGAAATAGTTCCTCTTCAACATTATTCATTGAGTTGCGCTGATACATTCCACTTTTCACTCTCTCCGATAGACAAATTTGCAGTTTCCTTTGCAAAACGAAGTAGTTCCTCTTACAAGCAAACATTTACAAAAAATTTCCAGGGGAAAAATCCCCTTCTCATTCCTACTTCTAAATATTTAAACTAGAACTGTTGCCCCTTGGGCTGCCTTCAGCGTGTGACTTTTCAGTTTCTTCAACGCTTCATATTCCAATCTTTTGTCAGCATGTGATCATGAAACACTTGGTAACTGATCCGTATCTGGTAACACGCCTTTACAGCTCCAGACTTCGTCCCCCATTCGCCTCATTTCAGTCATACCTCCGCCAAACGGGTTAGTCTTTCTTCTCATCGTGGCAGATTGACCGGTCGCCTGGAAACTGCCTGCATCCAATTTAAGAGCATGATTTAAACAACAACTATTATCAATTAACCATCATTCCACAAGGAAATGGCCGAGCGAACCACATCCGGGCCTGGCAATATTCTATGGTTGCCGGCGGGAAAAACAAGTCGGTAGTCAGAAAGAAGCGAGTTCAGGAGCCCGGTGGGACAGCCAACGGCAACGTCGGGTGGGACTCAAGTCACAGCCAAGCAAACGCGGGTGGGATAGGCCACAAATCGGACGTCGGACGGTTTTAGTTTCGGACATCAAGAAGACTCTAGGAGCCGCAACGGCGGAGGAGGAGAGTTAGAGGATACGCGGAGCGGATGGGAAAACTCAGTCGGACGTTGGACGACACTCAGATTGGGAGCTGACTATCTCTTCCCGACCGCAGCGACGGGCGAGCAGAAGCTACGGACAAGCGATTTATAGTTAACATAAATCAGGCGCCGGACGGTTTAGGAAATTGGACGCTGGAACGATCTGGGAGCCGCAACGACGGCAGAAGAGAAACTCACAACTTCCGACCTGAAACTAAAAGGGAGTCGATTACAGAAAAACCAAGTATTCAAACAGTTTTAATTATCAGGCACAGCTAGGTTCATTCTTTCCACGAAGAGGAAACTCTGAAGAGCAAAGATCTCCCCTTTTTCGACCAGCAGACCAGGCATCCATGACTCAAACCAAAACTGAACGAGGAAAACATAAATCGACTGACATTCATCTTCGAAGTAAAACAAAAAACAGATATGCCTGAGAGGCTCAAGCCTTTAACGATCAAACCAAGTAAAATGATGAGGAGGGGCCCAGAGTTTAAGTAAAAATAAATTCGGGGAGAACAGTTGCAGCAGCAACACGGTTCCACCACTTATGGCCCTTGGTCCATAAGCAATTATTACCAGAACCGCTCTATCATTGAAGGAGAAACATGGTCCCCTAGGTAAAAAGGGAAAAAGAGAATTTTCTCGAGTCTTCTAGATGATAAGCCTTGTGTCCTCCCTTATCCCTACTGTTTTGGGTCAGTTGAGCTTGAGATCCCTCATCCTAGGATCTTAGAGGCCACCTCACCCACTAATATCTCAACCTAACCTATCCATTAAGCCTTATAAATACAAGCTTATGGCCATGGTTGAGGGGGATAACTCTTAAGGTATTGTTATGTTGTTGGATTGATCACTTGGCCCAAGATCATTTGGGAGAGTATAGAGAGCTAGATTCAGAGCTTTTGGGGATGAGGATTCTTGGTTTCATGGAGATGCATGTCTACACTAAGGCTTGGTTGTAAACTTCTTCATATTTCTTTAATGAAAGTTGATTTATGTCCCACATATATTTTTGGTGTATGATTTCACATGTATGTTGTTAGATTCCTTAGTCACTAACATAGATTAGTAGATTATATTCTGGTGGTTTTGATGTGTTTGTGTGTTGAAGATTATTGCAGGTACACAGGGTAACAATCAAAGCATTACATTCCAGGTATCTACAATGTCTAGGGAGATTCTTCAACCTCTGTCATCTATTTGTTCTGAATCTGAACCATTCAAACCAGTGGAACACCTTGTTGTCCACAGGAGGTGAAATATTCCAGCTAACAATTATTAGTCTCTCCTAGAGAAGTCAGCCCTAGTAGGGTTTAGTTAAGTCAAGAATTAGTATAAATAGAGAGCTAGCCTCTCTATTTATCACACACTCACTCACACTTAGTTGTAGCGCATAGCTAAGGAAGAAGAAGACACTGGGGCTAGGAAGAAAGAGGTTACTGCTGTTGGGAGATCATCTTACTATTTTGGGGTTTTACTTTTGGTATTGATTCTATCTCTAAGGAAGTTGCGGGGTTTTCTCCATTTATGGTTTCCCTGAGGAAAAACACTGTGTTCATTGTCTTTTGTGTTTGATTGTTGTGCTTTTTATTCTCTCAGTTAAAGATCCTAATATAATGTTGGTTTAATGTTAAAAATATAACAATGAGAAAGCTTTAGGTGGATAATCATGGTCCTGCATTAAACTATTAGCTGTCAAAAGCTAGGCTTTTCAGTGGCTAATGAGTTATTGAAAATCTCTCCTAAGCCACCGAAAGCTAAAAATTTCAAATTTATCAAATAACAGAACATCAGATACCCCAAATTTGTTAGTCATCCCAATATCTTTCATAATATGACTTGAAATCTTCATCCTATCAAAAATAAATTATATGAGTGAACTTACTAAAAATTAATTTATCTTGGGAGATAACATAAGGTCATTATAATTCTGAATTCTTAGGTAGATGATTTCAATTAGACTAATGATGGGAATATTTTGACTGAAAAAGATAAGTAGGGCAATTTATTCAGAGTATCAGCTACTTAGTGTTTAATCATATACAGTGCAAATTATCTCTGAAATAAAAGACTTCCTTGGGTTGACAATTTATATTGAGCCTTCTACATGTTATGTTTTAATTAACTAGCATATAGAGGTCCCAACATTTTTCCTTTTTCCTGTTTCGCGTAGCTGCAACACCGTAAACATTTTTCCTATTTTTCTTGCTCCGCGCAGCTGCGACTCCGTTAAAGTTTTGCCCATTTTTATTATTTTGTAGCTGCAACTCTACCATATTTTTCCTATGTACAGTTGCGACTCTGCTAAAACTTTAACTATCCTTCTACTTTTCACAACTGCAACTCTGCTTGCATAGTAAAATGAAAAGCAACAAGTGAATGAGTTCTTCTAGTTGGATGCTACACAGGTATTGGGTTGCATGAGGACATGCAACAAGTTCATTTTGGGGTGATGTTGGGCCACATATTTTTCCATTTTTCCATCACTTATAGACATATATTTCATCCCTTTTCTTCCCATTATCGCCCATTTATCATTCCATTTTCCATCCATTTGTTGTAACTATGTGTAAAACACCATACTAGTTCCATTAATGCTTTAAGTGGTTAATAATGATTATTTTTCTTTATCTTTGATGAATTGAAGACTATTATGCATAATTTTACTAATGATGGTTTGTGGAGTGATTTGTCATGTACAGGACACTCACAGTTGGTTGTTACAACCTTAACTGAAAACGCATGCCAGTTAAAAACACCTTGATCTGCATCTTGATTTGCGGGCAGATGTAAATGAATCTCAAAAATACGGGACATGGATTTTGTGCATAACGGCCTCATTTACTTCAATCGAGGGTAAATCACCAAAAAAAACTATAGTTTGGGATATATAGGTGGTTCTTCGATAGAGTATTTTCTAGACTTGCAGTTATGGTCGATTTTCCCAAATTAGCAAATTTGTTGAAACATATCACAAGTTGGAAATTTGGTTTCTCATTCTTCTGAGAGAATTTATGTATAAATATGTAATCAATATCATGAGAAGGGGAAGAGAGAAAGCAATTTTATGTTGTAGTATTTGATCCAGATCTATTGTAATCATTCCATTATGATAATACATGCTGGTAGTTTCTTAATTTTGGAGTTATAGACTTTGATTGTGGAGATCCAGCTCTGCTCAGTGGAGGAAGGGCCCTCTTCCCTGCGCAAATGCTGGTAGTGTTAATTGTAAGTGTGTTATTGTGTAGATGTTTATTATTTAGTTTATTCTTCCATTCATTAGATTATTTAGTTCATGCTTTCATTTATTAGATTTATCATGGTTGTTTTCCTGTTAATTCATATTGATAGATCGTTCACCAACATAGCATTTCTTTAGATTTATGCAATCAGATATTGCTTTATATGTCAGGACTCAAAAATGTCCATTTTTCATCCACTTTATCTCCCACTATTCCTCACATTTCATCGCCCCATTAACCTTTTATCATACCATTTCCATACATATCTGTGGGTTTTACATTATTATTTTCCACTTTATTCATTTTAGTATTAAGAGTGAATTTATGATTAAATATTAGAAAATATACATGTTTTTCTCATATATATCTCAATTATGTGTGAGCTTTGTAATGTGTAGGAATATGTAAATGATTAATCCAAAGAGACTTCTCGAATATCTCTTACACCATTCCAAAGGAGATAGTTATTCAAGCCTATTCTTAAGGAGAAGATCATGGAAGATTTGGTTGGCATATCTTATCTAGGATTTATGAGGATTTGAAGGAACCATATCTTGTAATAAGAGGAAAGTGGTTGAGAGTAGTTGAGAGAATAGTGGATCTGTTCTTATCTTGTTCTTAAGGCCTCTCATGTATAAAGGAGAGTGCTCCCTCTCCATTCCATTAAGTTGTAATGAGGTCGTAATTAAGTTAGATTAAGCTTGTAGGAGGGTTGTAATGGAAGTGCATTGGATTGGATTTTGTACTTGTTAGATTAGTCTTGATTTGAGATCCTTAATGTGATTCAAGCTTTCATTGTTATATTTTCATGGTTGTCATTTGATTATTGATTTGTGGATGTGAGCTCACTTATGTCATTGTTGTTAACTCTTCACATGTTGTATTTCTCTTACACAATTTCAATGCTTTCCTAGATTAATTTGATTTCAGCAAATTAGATTAAGTTAGATTAGATCTACTTCAGTCCTGCATAAACAGTGCACGTGCTTCGTTAGTTTGCGTACCCCGGATTGACAAGTAATTAAATAGTTGGGCAACTGCACTGCAACGTAATTATTACGACATATATTTCGCCTGACATTTTGGCGCCGTTGCCGGGGAAGCATAAGGGATTGAGGTATTAATTTCTTTTTCATGCAAGTGTGATTATTCGTGCTCCTAACTCTGAGGTGACATATGGGTAAGGGCATGAAGGGTGTGTTTCAATTTCTGCAAATTAGCATAAATTTCAATTTCTGCAATTTAGAGTAAATTTCAATTTCTGCAAGTGTGTTTCAATTTCTGCAATTTAGTATAAATTTCAATTTCTGCAAATTAGTGTAAATTTCAATCTCTGCAATTTAGCGTAAATTTCAATTTCTGCAAGCATGTTTTTGCAATTTCAATTTCTGCAACTGTGAAGAGGTTTTCATGTGTTTTAACAAGAGTGTTTTGTTTTCAGCAAGTGTGATTTTCAGTTTTCAAATTTTGATTTGGATGATGTAAGAACCCCTTTTACAATATGATTTAACTATGAGTGTCATCTTGGAACAACTCGCTCACATCCTTGCAAAAATCGGAGTCTCTTCTTCTCTGGAAGAGGAGATCCTGACAGCGGCCGAAAGTTTAAATACTCCTTCAGAAACGAATGAGGAATCAGCATCTGAAGACTCCTGCATATTTGATGATGAACAATCATTCGAACAAGAGATTGAGGAATATGATA
>LPNX010389326.1:83120-135967 GCA_001517045.1 Pseudotsuga menziesii | reverse complement strand
CATAATAATAGTTTTTGTGTCCCATTCTTGACCTGCAAAATACACACAATAAAACGTTAAGAGAATAAAAATCGAACCAAACTTTTACATGCTGCAACTGTACCGCCATGATGAAATTATGTGTCATGTTGGAATTCTGGTCGATTGCACTTTGTTTGATTGCACAAGCTCTCTTTTCTCGTTTCCTTCCATCCTTGGTTTGGGTTGCACCTATTGCCAACTTCTATCTTTTTGATATGGAACCAAAACCTGCAATAAACAAACAAATAAAACAAAAATCATAAAAGGAAAAAAAATATATATATATATATATAACGAGTCAAATCCCCTCTGTATGCATTCATCATTTCATGACCAAACCTACAAAATAATAGATCATTAAGTTATGGATTGATCCATTCAACTATTGCTTATCCAATATGTCGCCCTGCCATTGTCACTTGGACCCTACCCGATTATACTAAGCTAGTTTTACAAAATTGAAAGTAGCGGTTCATCTCATACTCAGCGGTAAGGATGGAAGCACCTAGAATTAGATCTCCAGAGGAGGGCATGATCTCTCCAAGGATTTGATCCAAAACTCAGTAAGCATTCTAGTGTTTTCGACAACTATGATTGGTTTGATTCCAACTTCTGTGATTCATCTCCCAAGATCTTTGCCTTGATTTCGCTCCATCTTTCTTTCTATAAAAAGAAAAAAATAGCAAGCATTCAACAAACCGTTATTCCACGAGAGCAATAATTTTCCTATGTTTATCCTCTTACCTAAAAAATGGCCGCGTAAAATCAAGGTACTCAGGTCGATTAGCTGGCACTTTAAAAAAAGACAAACACCAGCCCGGCATCTATTTCCTACTATCTATTGAATAAATCTACCGAGCGCTCCTCATTTTCCTCAAATGACAAAACCGGATTTGACACAATGCAGTCCACTATGTTAGCGCTGTTTTCTTCACATTTTTCTAACGCTGATCTTGGTTTCTTTTCACCTCCAGTTTCAGCCGAATATTTGCAAGCAGTTTCGTGTGTAGAAGTGCTATTATCCTTACAGTTGGCCAGGTATTACAAGCCTGCACAAGTCTCTTTGGAGGGTATGGGTTATTAAGAGGAGCACATCCAACCCCTAACCGAACATACAGTTTGGATGAACAATGCACAGCTCCTTACCTGCCTAACACTAAGGATGAACATGCACCTATGAAGGCTATTGATTTTGGGCTCTCTGATTTCATTAGACCAGATGAGAGACTAAATGATATAGTAGGCAGCGCATATTATGTTGCACCAGAAGTTCTTCACCAATCATATAGTATGAGAGCTGATGTATGGAGTGTTGGGGTCATAACATACATTTTATTATGTGGAAGTCGACCTTTCTGGGCAAGGACCGAATCAGGAATTTTTCGTGCAGTTTTAAGAGCTGATCCTAATTTTGATGATGCACCATGGCCGTCGGTGTCTCCTGATGCAAAGGATTTTGTGAAAAGACTTCTTAACAAAGACTTGAGTAAAAGAATGACAGCTGCGCAGGCCCTTACACATCCGTGGCTTCGGGGGCAACATGCAATTCCATTGGATATTTTGATTTTCAGATTAGTCAAAGCGTATGTTCGAGCTTCTCCATTGAAACGGGCAGTTCTGAAGGCAGTGTCAAAGTCGTTGACAGAAAATGAATTATTTTACCTCAGATCACAGTTTAAACTTCTTGAACCCAACAAGGACGGAAAGATTTCCCTTGCAAACCTCAGATTGGCCTTAATGAGGAATTCAATTGAGGCTATGACGGATTCTAAGGTTCTCGATATTCTATTTCAGTTGGGAAACTAGGTTTTCATGGGTTTACGAAGTTTCTTCATGGTGTAACAGTGCGCTCAAGTACCAGGCCTCAATAAATGCTTCAGAGGAGGATATCTTGCTCCTATCACCTAACATGATGGGATATGTTGAGGTGTTCTACATTGAATCATAAGTCACATCTACGACCACGACCATCAGCCATCATCATAAAGCGTCGATATCGGCACGCCATCAATGCACAGTTCAGTGCCTCCCCCATGGGCCAAGACTAATCCATGATATGAAGTTTCTAACTCCATGGTATCGTATAGCTCGATAGACACATCATACACATAAGATGTTTCTTATTCTAGTGCTCATACTCCGCCGATTCCTACACCATCAGGAGACAATGCCAGCAATTCGAGATCAATATTGAACTACCTTTTGACTACTTTTAGACTGGACAAAAGCAGGAGTTTCAGCAGTAGCGATTTATATAGGAGAAACATAAGCAATCGAGCAAGTTGACTCAGAACCAGCATCAACGCCCAACCATTTCAAATACTATTTCTTCAAAAATAGCAACCAAGCAAGAGCCACCACCTCGCAAAGACTGAGACGAAGGAACTGGAGCAAATCCATATGTAAAGGCAATAGCAAAGGTAGGAACAGTAACAGATTCAACAGATCGAGATCGAGTTGACCGGGTTAAAGCACCAGTAGAAAAGTCCAATGCATCTGGAACCGCGCGAAGGGAAGCTTGTGACTGGGTCTGATCCGGATAGATTCGGTACTGTAGGGTATGATGGCTCTGTAAGGTATGGAATTCAAATCGTTGTTTCTATCTCTCATAAATCTTGACGATTGTCTGCATCATTTTGAAACACTTTGTCATTACTTTGAAACACTTTAACATTTTGGCCCTGAGATGCTGGATGAACAATGCACGATTTGTGTGAACAACGCGTAGTTGTACGTTGTTCAGCCAAGACGTTATTTCTACTCGATATTTAAGTGCTAGCTCTATCTTTGCCACTCCATATTATAACCTGGGTGTCGGCCAGAATCTTGCATGCTGCCCTTTGTCTTTCCACGTATTGCATTCATCTCCTTTTCCTTGAGAGAGTCAGTCAAAACCATTAATGAGAATGACGATAGTAGTGATAAGATGAACGAGGATGTTCATAAGGAAAGAAAGTAATTAAACTCTTTGATGCTCATGCGAAAATTGTTTTATCAATCAATTGGTTGTGGGCCCTGACTACGCATATCTTAGCAATTCGTAGCCGGTATGCATATTTCAAAATTTCATATGAGCCAATGTATTGCAGCTGAACGTTTTTCATTTGCTCAATTTTTTTCATTCGCTCAATCCGAAGAACAAGCAGAGTTGTAAGTCCACCTAAACATCCATTTACTGTGGTAACACATTCACTGGAAGAAATAGGTAGTCCAGTCATCTGATCAAAAGCAAAATGCATAGATTATGTCATTGCTCTTTCACGTACCCCTCCAAGAGTTTTTCGACGGGTTACAACATTGGTTGGACTCCAGCTTGTGACATCACTTGTTACTGTTGCGAAAACCCTTGGTGAACAGCGTGAGACTCAAGGTGAAGATATCATCAATAGTGGAAATTATCATGCATAAGAAGCCTGAGCTTTATTCACTCAAACGTCAAGAACAGAATTTCATAACTGCACTTCAGCTTATAAAAGAAGCATTTTTTAAGCATGGGGAAGCAAATACTTTAAAATCATGTGTCAAGGCAATCAAATTCTGCGCTACTGAAAGTCAGGCAGACTTGTGTCTCTATGGTAGGTGGTTCTTTTTGGCCATATGCTCGTAAGTTTGTCATTGCATACTAGTCGGACTACTTCAGAGTTTATTTTACGGACTGCCATTGCATACTCATACAAAGTTGAAGACATTGGTTCCCTTGCTGCTGGAGATGATATCTTTCACAGGTCTAGATTTTGGCCCGCATAAGACGAGGTAACTCTTTCTCCTTTCGATCGGTAAAGTTGCAACGATTTTCGGGTATTAAGATCATAATCTATCGTGTTGTACCTTAAACGCCTTTTGTTATTTTTTTTCTGATGCTTGTGTTACACTTAATGCAATTGGCTTATCTTGATGGATGAAAGAA
This sequence comes from Pseudotsuga menziesii, assembly GCA_001517045.1. NCBI lineage: Eukaryota > Viridiplantae > Streptophyta > Pinopsida > Pinales > Pinaceae > Pseudotsuga > Pseudotsuga menziesii. The sequence goes on along the minus strand of LPNX010389326.1, from coordinate 132,039 downwards.
ACACGATCAGGATGAACAACGCACAGCTCCCTATGGCTATTGTTTTCAAGTTGTGATAGGAACTGTCATTCAAATATATAATGCTGTCATTCAATTGCAGAAAACTCGATGAGGATTATCTTTTTGCATCACTTCCATATACTTGAAGCAATTTTGCTGCAACCCCGACTGTGTGTCTTATTTTCATGTGAATTATCTGAATAAAACTAAGTCCATACAAATTATAAAACTATGAATGGAAAATACATACAAATTGTAAAATTATAAAAATTGCAATGGACATTTCATTCACTTCCTAAATGCATGTTTTTTTTTTTTTACGCTTCACGTCAAAATTGCTTTTCTGAAGTCACTTCCTGCAGCAATTGATGATTCCACCTGCGCAAAGACAAAGGTATACAAATGAGTGTAGCTACGCATTGAACAGCTGCGCGTTGAACAGCTGCGCGTTGAACAGCTGCGCGTTGAACAGCTGCGCATTGAACAGCCTGCAATGCCATTGCTACTTGCCTAACATTTTGGCGTTTCAAAGGTTGATCATGCAAAGCAGCCAATCGGTGAAATTCCTACTCTGAACATTCGATAGTGGATTTCAGCCACACATTTACACTTTCCAAATTTTAGAGATCATATTGCTCTTACAAATTGTAAAACTAACACAAATGGACATTCTCTAATTCCTGAACACAATGTGCTTAATCTTAATTTGTCTTTCTTAAAGTCACTTCATGAAGTAATTGATGTTTACACGAGCGCAAAGGCACAGGTATACAAATGCATTTTATTTTCTTTGCTTTTCCCCATTTTTACTTGTTTTTGCATTCTATGATGCTCTCACGACGTTTAAGTGCAGGATTGGTACTAAGTTTGATTGCAGGAACAAAGATGCTCACATTCCATGCTGAAGTGATTTTCAAAAATCACAAAATCTTTTGAGAAACATGCTATGATAAGCCAGCTTGAAGGAGTTGTTACACCTCATGAACATCCTGACACTTGTTGTTACACAAAAATCATTGGAAAACCCTTTTGCGTCCTGAAATATCTCCTCACATTCCTCCTTCACAACAGATTGATCATCCCCATGTTGCAGCCATTTTCCATTTCCTTATCCTTCCTGATTTCTCGCACATCTATTTTTCTGAGCAGCATACATCATTTCCCTTATCATTTTCAGTTCATTTTTGCCTTCTTTCTCTATGCCAGTTTGCCTTCCGAATAAAACCAGTCACCTCCTTTTCCACAATTACACTTTCCATGATTACATCTCCTTTCCATAAGCCCTGTTACTACTGAGATATTACTTATAGTCCCACCAATCTTTTGTATAAACTCGCGTTGACTGACGTGGGATTCCTTAAGGCCCACCTTTCAACAGTCTTGCCCCATCGACTTCAGCACCTTATCTGGGATATAGACTAGAGTCCATTTTGAGTACCTAGAGGCTTGCATGCCTTAATGGCAAGTTCTCTCGCTGACGATCATGGGAATACATCAATGTCCCTTGATCATTAGATCTTGCAAGTGGCTCGACTTCAGCACATCTATTCACACTTCGCGAGATGTACTCGGGTACCTTGGCACTCATTGACATCAATGGTGAGTTACCTCGCATTGGTTAACGGCATTCATCAATGGTCGGTAATCCAGTGATTTCTCTTCATGCTCGACATCGACACATCCATTCGCATGATTAGAATTGTACCATCGGGTTTGTAGCGGGTGAAGACTATACACTCTTTCCTGATTCCCTCAGCAGTTCCAGCAGCTTGAATCCATCTATGAGAGTCTGACAGTTCCACATTTTCATCAGCACCAGTTCATATCTCTCCACTTCACATGCTCTGATTCAGCAGTGACAATCGCTGCAGTTCCATCCGTTGCTGTTACAGCAGTCATCGTTACAGCTGTTGTTGTTCCAGTAGTTACATCAGTTCCGGCGGTTGTTGTTTTAGCAGTTCCAGCAGTGCTGCTACAGTAGCAGTCACCTTTCACATGTTCCTACAGCAGTTCCATCTTTCACGTTACAGCAACGACGTCATTCACAGCTACATTTTCATGATCCTACACTAGTGACACCTTCCATCTTCCAGCAGTCGCAGTCCCATATCCTTTGGCCAGCCGTTACAGTAGTTGCAGCGACAGTACTAGTCATGATTTTCTGATCCAGCAGCTGCAACAACTACATTCCTATTGCATAGTTCATCTACATTTTGGGTGAGTGGAGGTATGTTGTTTTCTAAGATTTGAACATGAAATTCCTTCTATGTTGACTTGAATATTTTGGAAAATTCCCTCACCACACTTCATTTCCTTTTCCCTTCCATGACCTACACTATGTTGCATGAGGGCATGCAACATCTTGAGTTGGGGGGAGACCACATTTTTTTCATTGTCATCATTCCATTTTCATCCCATTTACCATTCCCAAAAATTTCTTTTCCAACGATCCCCTGATGCACTTTACTTCATGCATTGATATACATTGGCATGATTCATACCAGATTGAGAAAAGGCTTTCTTATACTCAGTGATGCTCTCTTATGCACATTGATAGCTTATGATTTCCAGTGAAGTATGTGGTTACAATTATTATCATACCAGCAAGTAAAAAAAAAAAAAATGTCAGAAATGAATGTTGTTAACACAAGAACCAACATTCTTACATTCATGGTTGTCACACAAGAACCAACCATAAGGAAAATGTGAGCTGTTACTCATGCATTTCACATCATGAATGTTGTTAACACAAGAACCAACATTCTTTATATTCATGGTTGTTACACAAGAACCAACCATAGGAAAATGCCAGCTGTTACTCATGAGATGTTACTCATGTCTCCCACATATCTTGGAAACATTCATCATTAAAAAGACATCATCAATCAAAGCCAAAGTTTAGATGCCAAAGGTTCTTCAGATCCACGCATGGTTGCATGAGGACATGCAACATCTTGAGTTGGGGGGAGATGTCAGGACTCAAAAATGTCCATTTTTCATCCACTTTATCTCCCACTATTCCTCACATTTCATCGCCCCATTAACCTTTTATCATACCATTTCCATACATATCTGTGGGTTTTACATTATTATTTTCCACTTTATTCATTTTAGTAGTAAGAGTGAATTTATGATTAAATATTAGAAAATATACATGTTTTTCACATATATACCTCAATTATGTGTGAGCTTTGTAATGTGTAGGAATATGTAAATGATTAATCCAAAGAGACTTCTCGAATATCTCTTACACCATTCCAAAGGAGATAGTTATTCAAGCCTATTCTTAAGGAGAATATCATGGAAGATTTGGTTGGCATATCTTATCTAGGATTTATGAGGATTTGAAGGAACCATATCTTGTAATAAGAGGAAAGTGGTTGAGAGTAGTTGAGAGAATAGTGGATCTGTTCTTATCTTGTTCTTAAGGCCTCTCATGTATAAAGGAGAGTGCTCCCTCTCCATTCCATTAAGTTGTAATGAGGTTGTAATTAAGTTAGATTAAGCTTGTAGGAGGGTTGTAATGGAAGTGCATTGGATTGGATTTTGTACTTGTTAGATTAGTCTTGATTTGAGATCCTTAATGTGATTCAAGCTTTCATTGTTATATTTTCATGGTTGTCATTTGATTATTGATTTGTGGATGTGATCTCACATATGTCATTGTTGTTAACTCTTCACATGTTGTATTTCTCTTACGCAATTTCAATGCTTTCCTAGATTAATTTGATTTCAGCAAATTAGATTAAGTTAGATTAGATCTACTTCAGTCCTGCATAAACAGTGCACGTGCTTCGTTAGTTTACGTACCCCGAATTGACAAGTAATTAAATAGTTGGGCAACTGCACTGCAACGTAATTATTACGACATATATTTCGCCTAACATTATAAATAGTTGATTTTATTTTAAGTTAGATTTTCGGTGTGATTTTATGAATAGGTTCGAGGTTTGATTTACATTCAAGAAGGTGTGATCTAGTTTACAAAGAGTTTCTATTTCATACCAATAGATAACAGTGTCATGTAGAAATTGTGCTCACATAGATCTTTCATGATAGTTGTTATAGCTGATTTTAACACACATGGTGAATCGCATTTTTATGGCCTTCCCTATCCCTCTGCAGACTCCTTAGACCCCATGGACCATTTTTGTTCCTTTGATGTTTCCAAGATCATCCCTAAAAACATGCAAAATTTTCTATACATGACTTTTAAACCCTTTCTCGCGTATATACACGGGTTTGACCCCCAAAACTGCATACATCGGGATGTGTGCAAAAGGCCAAATTATTTTGGAGTTTTCCTTGATGTGGATTTGAATCGCTTGTCTCCTGGCCTTCCCTATGCCTTGAGATCACTCGGATTCGACCTTTCATTGCCCCATTGAAGAGCTATATAAGGAACCCTTTGGATACATTGAAGGAAGGAGGAATTGAGAGCAACAGAACTATAGTCCATTGTTGTCGGAACTTGTGCTTGAGTCTGCATCCCTTTGTCCCTTGGAGCACTTTTGTGTTCTTCCCAATCTTTCCCTTTTCTTGTGAGCTTGCTATCGAGAGATGGAGGATTGAAGTGGTGGAGGCCCAGGTGGGGGACTCAGTTTCTTCGATTCGCAGACGTGCCGACAGAGGTTGTATTCATTGTAATCTCTGATTTTATATTAATAGAAATATCTTTTCCTATCCAATAATGTGTATTTGAATGAATATTTGATCCATGGATGATTTCAAATGCTTATATGTTATTGATTATATATGCTAGAGTAGATGTAACACGATTATATATAGCATGCTTGTCTTGTTTATTGAATGTTGAGGAAGCAATTTATCAATTCAAGCTGGAATTGGAAAGCTCAACAAGGATCTACATCAACCGTCCAGAATAAGGTACGAATCAAGATCCTTTAGTGTTAGATATTTGGTTTCTCTTGCATATAGGAAAGGATTGATTTCTGGAGTCAAGTTGTCTATTGTGGTACCCCAATCCATAGGAATTTCTCTTTGTAACAGAATTGGTGACCCCACTGGGGAGTTCCTAGTAGTTGTCCTTTGAGGGCTTTTCTCGGCATTCAATGTTCTTGGATTGCTCTTATTTCTCTGTTACTGAGTCAGGTCTGGGGGCATGTTTTCCTGGTAGTGTCTTATTAGTGTGAATTTTGTCTCAATTTATCTGTTTGCCTTTCTTTTTATACATTTTTCTTCATGTACGTGAGTTTTTAACTCACAGTCACGTATACACGCGACTTTGACTGCTATATCCGCATACATATGTGGGTCCACTACGAATAGTTGTGTATGCCCTGAGTTTTTCCTTTCAGAGGAAGATGGATTGTTGTTGGGTGAATTTTGATGATTGTTGAGTCTCCTTTGATACTGCTAGAGTCTGTATACACCTCTGTTTCTGACCAAAGACACTTTTTTTAGGGTAAATTTCTTTTTTAAGAATGTTCCTGCCATTGCATTTTCAATTTTTTGTTTTGGGATTAGTGCATTAAATTTATTTTACATTAGTACTTTGCGTGAGTGCTGTTTGATTGTGCTTGCAGAGTCTGGGGGTAGTAGAATCATTATTTTGCTTTAGTATCTCATTTTTATTCAAAAAATCCGAAAATATTTACTTCTTTGCATCATTATGCATTGCACTTTGCACTTTGCATGGTACTTGCACTAGGTTTTCTTAGAGAAGTATTAGTTAGGCTTTCATATAGGAATGATTGCATTTGTCATTTGAAGAAAATTTTGCATTTAACGTAGTAGCATGCCTTGTTTTTCATTCGACACAATGCATTTGCATTGATTGTTAGGTGTGCATCTTACTTCGAGTTGCATCATAACACCATTGGTTGCATGGTCATCTACCTTTTTTTTGAGAAATAAATCCAAATAAAATCAACACTTAATTAAAATGGATTACACTATTTTCTTTGATAGGGTACACCAACAAGATTAGGTTTTAGGGTCTTGAAATAGTTCATTGTGAGTAAATTCTCCAAGACCACTAAACAACAACATATATGTGTCTGTCCAGGTGAGAGTGTGAAATTCCTTGGTATAATTAGTGTTTCTTGGGATCCTCCTCTTATAAGGGAGTCACAGCACAAGGCAATGTGAGCGGTTATTGATTGGGATGACCCCTAGTCATAACTGAGTAGCACCAGATATATTTCTAGGATTGTATTCGTATCTGGGGGCTCTTTCGAGAGTTTCAAGCTTTTCTACCCTACCCATTCGGTCAATCCCACCTGTGAATGTCCGCCTGAGCATTGATTATATTGAGGTGACCTTAGTTGCCTTACCTAGGTTATCGAGGGGGTACTTTGCAGAGGTTATTCTGCGGTTGTCCCGACCAGGTTGGGGTCAGATAGCATAGTCGCTATATGCGTTGAAGCTGAGGGCCACAATAATTGGTTACGAACCTCCACTTGTTGTGTATGGGAGTCTCAAGCCTCTCCTAGGTGAGACATACCTACTTCATTCGGGAGCTCACATATCCTACCCTTGTTTTCTTGTGATTGGATTTAGATTATATTGGTGTATGCTCTGTGCACGTTAGCTTGCTTAGGGTTTGCGTAATTAGAGAGTCTTTTTCATTTTTTGAGTCATTGTGGATTCGGGTGTGGCACCCCACCGTTCTGTTAGTTTTTCAACATTAATATAGCTTTATTAGGATATTTAACTGAGATAATAACAAGCACAACAATCAAACACAAGAGACAATGAACACAGTGTTTTTCCTTGGGGAAACCATAAATGGAGAAAACCCCACAACTTCCTCGAAGATAGAATCAGCACCAGAATAGAAAATCCCAATATAGTAAGTGATCTCTCGACAGCAGTAACCTTCTTCTTATCTAACCCCAATGTCTTCTCCTTCCTCAGCTATGCGCTACACTTGAGTGTGTATGAGTTGTGTGATAAATAGAGACTCAAGTTCTCTATTTATACTAATCCCGACATGACTAAAACCCTACTAGGGACGACCTCTACTAGGAGAGTCTAATAACCCTAGTGCCCCAAAATTGCGGGGACTTTAACCCTTGGACAACCGGAGGGTTACCCATTATGACTTGACATGACTTGTTTACATTATAGATCCTCCCAATCGAAACATCGGGGCATGACAACATGACTCAATTACATAATAGATACATCCCAGAATAAACATCGGGTTACAAGACATAAGATACATAGATGAATACATTCTAAAGTTACAAATACATCAACACTCCCTCTTAACTAGGAAGGTATTCTTTTGACACAATTTTCAGCACTTGTTTTCTTCTCTGCATCAACTGGATCGTCTCATCATCTTCATCTTCAAGTATTCTTAGTCTTCAATTCTTCTTCGTCTTTGAGTCTTCAAGTCTTATATGTCTTCGAGTCTTCAAGTCATCTTCTTCTTCTTTATCACAGGATCTGCATCATCATGACTACTGGCTCGTCACTGCTGGATCATCACTTGATCTGGATTGTCATCGAGTTTGGATCATCGAGTCTGGATCATCATCACAACTGGATCATCACTTGATCTGGATCATCATCAAGTCTAGATCATCTCTTCTGGATCACTTGATCTAGATCATCATCAAGTCTGGATCATCATCATATGCTATCTCATAATGGCGCTATCTCAATTCTTCTCATCATAGGAAGTTCTACAGAATCAATCCAGTCAGCCTACCCTTCATGTAGGTCTTCATCAGCGCTTATAATTGACACTAAAGTCAGAATGGCCCACCCAACTCTTACATCTGACCTCATTGTTATAGCGGATTTCACCACACTAGGTGAATCACACATTGTATGGCCTTCCCCTGTCCCGCTGCAGACTCATTAGCCCCTATGGACCAATTGTTGTCTTTTGATGTATCATTGACCATCCCTAAAAACATTAGAAAAGTGATATACACGTCCTTTTCCCCGATAACCGCGTACATACGCGGATATTCCCTCGATAGTCGCGTACATCGGGATGTGTGCATAATCCAAAATCCTTTGGAGCGTTCCTTGACTTGGATCCGACTCATATGACTCCTAGCCTTCCATATGCCTTGAGATCGCATGGATTCGACCTTTCAGTATCCATTTGAAAAGCTATATAAGCAACCATTGAGACATTGAAAGCATAAGAGAGAATTGAGAGTATCGAAACTATAGTCCATTGTTGCCAAAATTATACTTGAGTCTACATCCCTTTGTCCCTTTGGAGCACTGTTGTGTTCTTCCCAATATTTCCTTTGCTTGTAAGCTTGCTATCAAAGTGATGGAGGATTGAGGTGGTGGAGGCCCAAGTGGGGGATTCAATTTCTCCAGTTCGCAAACATGCCGTCAGAGGTTGTCACTTGTAATCTCTGATTCATATTAATAGAAATATCTTTTCCTGTCCAGTAATGTGTATTTGAATGAATGTTGCATCCATTGGAATATGTCAAATGCTTATACATTATTGATTATATATGCTAGAATAGATCTAACACCATGAAATATAGTATGCTTGTATTGTTTACTTGTTGTTGAGGACGTGCTATAACAATTCAAGCTGAAGATTGGAAAGCTCAACGGGGATCTACTTCAACCGTCCGGAATAAGGTACGCGGTTCGATCCTTTAGTGTTAAATGTTTTTATTTCTATTGCATATGGGGAAATATTGATTTATGGAGTCTAGCTGTCTGTTGTGGTACCCCAAGCCATAGGAATTTCTCTCCGTAACAGAATTGGTGACTCTGCTGGGGAGTTCCTAGTAATTGTCCTTTGGGGGTTGATCTTTTGGCATTCAATGTATTTGAATTGCTCTCTCTCTCTTGTTTATGTGTCGGGTATGGGGGCATGTATGCCTGGTAGAGCCTGATTGGTGTGAATTTAGTCTCAGCCTGTCTGTTTGCCTGGAATTTTTGCATATTTTTCTTCCTGTACGCGGGTTTGTTACTTACAGTCGTGTATACACGCGGTTTCCCCTGGGATTTCCGCGTATAAACGTGGGTTCACTGCGCACAGTCGTGTATACCCTGGTTTTTTACATTTTTGTGGAAGATAGTGGATTGCTGGGTGAATGAGTCTGTTAATACCTTCGTTTTTTACCAGAAACATTTTTTTTTTTGCCTAAATTTTTTTTTAGGAAAGTTGTTGTCATGGCATCTTTGATTTTTTGTTTGAGATTAGTGCATTAGAATATTTTTGCCTTAGTTCTTTGCTGGAATGTTGTTTATGTGTGCTTGCAGAGTCTGGGGTGGTTAGATTCATTCTTTTGCTTTTTGTATCTCTTTATTTTCAAAAAATCCAAAATATTTGCTTATCATCATGCATTGCATTATGCATTTTGCATTGTACTTGCATTAGATCTAGATTTGCTTTGGATTAATAGTTAGGAATTCATATAGGGAAATTTGCATTCAGCATTTGAAGAAGAAATTTTGCATTCATGTAGTACGCATACCCTGTTTTCATGGACACAATGCATTCGCATTGATTGTTAGGTGTGCATTTTGCTTCTTGTTGCGTCATAACACCATTAGTTGCATGACCATATCCTATTTTTGAGTAAATAAAGCCAAACTAAAATCAACACTAAATAAAATGAATTACGCTCTTTTCTTTTCTAGGGTGCACCAACAAGCTTAGGTTTTAGGATCTTGGAATAGTTCATTGAAAGCTAATTCTCCAAGATCACTAAACAACAACAACTAGGTGTCTGTCCAGGGAGTGTGTGAAATCCTTTATATAACCAGCGTTCTCAGGAAGCTCCTCTCAAAAGGGAGTCAAGCACTAGGCAGTGTGAGTGGTTGTTGATTGGGATAACCCCTGGTCGAGAACTATGTAGCACCGGTGATATAGCCAGGATTGTATTCGTATCTGGGGGCTCTTTCGGGAGTTTCGGGCTTTGCTACCCTGCCCATACGGTCAATCCCGCCTGTGACTGTCCGCCTGAGCGTTGATTATATTGAGGTGACCTTAGTGACCTTACCTAGGATATCGAGGGGGTACATGTAGAGGTTATTTTGCATGTGTCCCGGCTAGGTTGGGCTCGGACAGCACAGTCGCTATACGTGTTGAAGCTGAGGGCCACAATAATTGGTTTCGAACCTCCGCTTGTGGTGACAAGGGCCTCTCAAGCCTCTCCTAGGCGATACATACCGGCCACATTTGGGAGCTCACTTATCCAGCCCTTGTTTGCTTGCTTTTGGCTTTAGATTTGATAGTGATTGCTCTGTGCAGGCTAGTTGGCCTAGGGTTGATGTAAATAGAGAGTCTTTGTTTTTTTTGTTGAGTCATTGTGGAGTCGGGTGCGGTTTCGCGTCGTTCTCGTCGGTTAGCAGTACTTCCTCCTTCCACTTGTCCTCCTCCTTTGGAAGAGGGGCCTAGACGGTCCAGGCAGACTATATCACACATTGATTCACACACCATGGAGGATCATTCAGAGATTATTCCTGACCCACCTCCTCCTATTCGTATTGACGATGGGGAACTTACTCCTACATATGATCCCTCACCTGACCTAGCTGAGATCGGTCCCATTATTTCCCAGATAGGATCTTTACATGATAGACCTGCTCACACTAGGCCAGATTCCCCATTGACCCGTTACCGGTATGGAATTCCGGATGACGTCGAGACTCACTTTGACCCTCCTAGCACCAGCTATGGTAGTTATGTTACCACTGGTTTTCCTATGCACGATTTGACATTTCATGTTGAATCCAACTTTGATCCTAACACTATACCTGGGGGCATTCCCATGCCTTACCTTGCGGAGAGGTTTGGGAATACTAGTCACATTGCACCTTCCATCCCAGCGGTGGAAGCTACATCTTATGTACCTTCTAGTTCTAGAGTTAGTGATCCCATAGCGATACCAGGTTATAGACGAGTGACGATAGGCACTAGCACATATCTTCTTATAGAGATTCCTTCGTCCTCGCTTCTGAGTTCTTCAAATGCAAATCCTCCACCTTACTCTCGTGGTCCTTCGAGTCATCACATAGCTACGAATCAGATCCGTACTGCAATTACTAGACCAGTCATGTCTCAAGTCTACATACCACCCGTGGTTTCGGGAGGTTATGTTCATGTTTCTAGAGGTCAAGTTGCTACTTCCTCGACATATATCCCTACTTCTGGCATGTATATACCTACTTCCGGAATGTATGTACCTACCTATGGAGTTTCTCATGGGGCATCGCAGCCGATGACCTATGGACCCTACTATGGGGCGCAGTATGGACAGGTCTCTCAACCTTATGGAGGCGGGTATTCACAACCTGCTTACTCTCCCAACTATGGCTTTGTAGCTCCTACTAGTCAAGGTCCACCTCATTATGAGACTTCCACGCTACCCTATACGGGTCGTACAAGAGGAGGTCACTATGGCCAAGGTCATGGTGGTAATCAATCCTATATGAACCAGGGAGCGGTCCCTAAACCTCATCATGCTAAGCTCCCTTTCCTCGCGACACTCAATTTAACTGACTTATTGAGACTTACGAACGATCTTGTGGCTCATGACCCGGCTTGGCCAGCTGTCCCTACCAAGCTTCCTTCGGACATACCTAAGTTCGAAGGCAAACCAGGAGAGGATCCGAGTGAACACGTTACGACATTCCACCTATGGTGCTCTTCCAATTCATTGCATCAGGACTCAGTCCGTTTGAGACTATTTCAACGCACCCTTATGGGGCCTGCGGTGAAATGGTATATAGAGTTACCTAGGGGTGCCTTTACTTTGTTCGACGACCTTGCGATGACTTTCCTTAATCACTTCTAGCTACCAGTACGGTATGATGTTGGTACTGAACTCTTGTCGACATTTTGGCAAGATAAATACACCCATATTTCTGATCATATTCAGGAGTGGCGTAGACGGAAGAGATTAATCAAAGCCTTTATACCACCGAAATTCCTCCTTGAGTGGTTCCTCAAATCTTTATTGCCGTATATCGCAAAGGATGTTTCCACATCCGGAGTGTAGAATGAGGAACAAGCCATCTTTAGGGTGCAGGAACTAGACTTGATCTATGCTCAGTCTGGTTTGTTATATGAGATTATACCTAATGCCCCTCGTTCTAGTTTCGATCCCAAGGTCAAACCTGGACCACATGTCGATGGCATTGTGGGTAGTGCAAGTAAGAAACCTGCAGGTTCGGTTGTGAAACAAGTTTCTCAATTGTCAATCAACCAATCTACCTCGGGACAAGCTACGGCTTCATCTCTGCCCACCCAAATGGCGAATGTACTTGCTGTGCAATTGTCCGACCAGAAAGGTAACCAGCAACCTGGACGGAATAGAAAAAAGGGTAAAAACAATAATAAGAAGGGTGGGAATAAAAATGAGAATACCAACAATAATGACAAGAACAATAAAAATGCTGGGGGGGACAAGCAGAATAAGTGTAAGTTTAAGTTTCCTTGCAAACTTTGTAAGGACAATCACCTCACTTACTTGTGCCCTAGGATGGATGAAGCTTCAAAGTTCATAGCACAGGGCCCAGCTGTGTTGACGAACCCTTTACCGCATAACCAAAATATGAACTCGAAGTCCCATGATCAATCTAGTGATGAAGATCCACCTGAAACTAGTAGTCGTGGGTGCATTAATATGGTCTGTGCTGCGAAAGTTGTGAAGTGTGCAAAAGATTATTCTTCGTCACAACCCAACCCAGGCAAAGAACCTGATCCACCAGGAATCCCTTTGCATATTGAGAAACCTGCGGATAAACCTGAAGCTACACTTCGCATTCCTAAGGGGGTACTTAAGCGTTTAGGGCATAATCCAAATGCCCGAGCCGCCCAGAACTATTCAGTTGTCGAGGACTTGGGTCATACTCCTTGTGCGATGTCTGCATTGGAGGTGCTTCAGAGTTGTCCGTCGCAAAGGAAGGATTTGCTTTCTGCTCTTGGTGTGAATGGTGATGATTCTTCCTCAGTGATCAAGTTTGAAACCACAGGACATCATCCTCGCTTTCCCTACTATGTGTCCCTTTTGGTGCATGTAGAATGTCTTAATATGATCGTCAAGCGTACTGTGATTGACGAGGGCGCTGCTGCTTCTGTGATGTCTTTGTCCTGTTGGAAGGGTCTTGGTTCTCATGAGTTGTCAAAGTATACGACCATGTTAACTGCTTTTGATGAGAGATCGTTTAGGCCGCACGGAATCCTTCCTTCTCTTAAAGTCCGTTTGGGAGGGAAGACCATTTGCGATAGAGGTCGAGGTGGTTGATGCGCCCCTTGACTACAATCTCTTATTGGGAAGGAATTGGATGTATAGTATGCAAGCCGTTGCGTCTTCCGTATTTCGCGTTGTATGCTTTCCTCATAATGGGAAGATTGTGACGATTGATCAGATGTCATTCAAGAATCCGCATGTTAGTGCATCTTCGGAAGCTTCGGTTCTGAAAGTTGAACATTCCCAGCCGGCAACTGGGAGTGTGGGTGTAGGTATGTATCCTTCCCTCATGGGAACCTTTAGTTGTCCTGCACCCGTCCTCATGATAGGAGCTAGTTTTGATGGTGCTTCCACATCTACGAGATCGGTGCCTTTTCGCACAAGTCATATGGGAGATCCTTGGATTCTTCCTTCACCGAGTCCTTCGAGTGAGGCCATTGAGACGAGTGTGATGTTTCCTGCAGCCATGATTGCTTACCAAGCTAATCTTCAATCTGCTACAGAGCCTTGTTCTTCTTCTTCATAGACAGAGGAAGAAGACCCCTATGTGTTGTGTGCATGGGCAGTACAGTCTTCTCATGCCCACGATTTCCTTGATACGGTTTTCCCTTCAGATGAAGCGATCATCGAGGCTATGTCGGGAGTTGAGCCACCATGGGAGGAACTTCATCATAGATCATATTTCCTTCCATAGCTTGACCTTTTGGAGCATGAGGATTATAGGGAGATTCTTAGATAGAAAGTTGGTAGACCCATGATTCCATTAAGCTCTCCTGGTCAGATGGCTGATAGAAACATGGCAAACATATCGTCAACTATGCCTATCAACATTTCTCGCAACCCTGGTACAGTTGAGAATGTATACATTGGGGCGGATTGTTCCCAAGATGAGATTCGTGAGTATACCGAGCTGTTCAAGGAATTCCATGATGTTTTTGCTTGGTCTTACGATGAGATGCCAGGGATTGACCCTCGGATTGTCGAACACGAAATTAATACTTATCCCAACGCGAAGCCTGTTCGACAGCGTTTACGCGCGGTAAATCCTAGGAAAGCACCCGCCATAAAGGCAGAGATAGAGAAGCTATTGAAAGATGGTTTCATCTATCTCGTTCCCTTGACGAAGTGGGTTTCAAATCCCATTCCAGTGGATAAGAAGCAAGGAGCGATCCATATATGCACTGATTTCCATGATTTAAATCGTGCCTGTCCTAAGGATAACTTCCCCACACCGTTTATAGATCAGATTTTGGATGAGTGTGCAGGTAGCGAGGTGTTCTCCTTTATGGACGATTTTTCCGGATATAATCAGATTCAAATTAAACCTGAGGACCAACATAAGACCACATTTATTTGTCCTTGGGGAACATTTGCATATCGAAAAATGTCTTTCGGCCTTAAAAACGTTGGAGCTACCTTTCAGCGGGCGATTACCTTGATTTTCCATGATCTCAAGTCCATTATTGAAGTATTTTTGGATGACCTCGCTGCTCATTCTCGCATGAGGATGCGTCATTCTTATCACTTGAGATTGGTGTTCGAAAGATGCCGTCACTATGATGTTAGATTAAACCCTCATAAGTGCATTTTTTGCGTGAAACCAGGTCGGTTGTTAGGATTTATCGTTTTGAAAGAGGGTATAAGAGTCGACGCCTTGAAAGTGGAGGCAATACTTCAGTTGTCTCCCCCGCGAAATATTCATCATCTTCAGTGTTTGCAAGGCATGGCAAACTTCCTACGAAGATTTCTTGTCAATTTCGCCAATTTGACTAGAGGTTTCATGCGTCTCCTGAAGAAGGATACTCCCTTTGAATGGGATGAGCGAGCCCAGGAGTCCTTCGATGCACTTAAGAGAGCCCTAGCATCGGCCCCGGTGATTATTCCTCCGGATTATAGCCGTGATTTCTTATTATATGTGGCCGCATCTTTAGAGATGATTGGGATGGTTTTGGTTCAAGAGGATGAGGAGCTCCAGGAGCATGTCATATACTATCTGAGCCGAAACCTTATTGACACAAAGATTCAGTATTCTCATGTCAAGAAGCTTGCCTTAGCCACTGTACATGCGGTGCAGCATTTGAGACATTATATTCTCCTTCGCCAAACCTTGGTTGTTGCCCATGTCAATCCATTTCAGTTCGTCCTCACACGTAGGATGATTGGGGGAAAATATAATAAATGGATTGTCATTCTGCAAGAGTTTGATCTCGAGTTTGTTTCGGCAAAATCGAAGAAATCTTTAATCTTTGTAGAGCTCATATCGTATTTTCCGAGCGAGGCTGAGGAGTCGGTATGTGAAGATACGTTCATTGATGAACACATTTTCTTGATCTCAACGACTGACCCATGGTACGGTGATATCATAGTATATTTGCAAACACAGAGGACCCCTACTCACCTCTCGCGAGATGAGAGACATCGATTACGTCATGTTTCCAAGAACTACCTCATAGTGGACAATACTTTGTATCGCCGTGGAGTAGATTCCCTTTTACGACGTTGTTTAACTCATGATGAGGCTGAGGTAGTGCTTAATGATCTCCATGGAGGGGCGTGTGGTGGTCATTTATCTGGGCTTTCTACAGCTCAAAATATTTTGAGAGCAGGATATTTCTGGCCGTCAATCTTCAAGGATTGTATTGAAGCGGTCAAGAGGTGCCACCCTTGCCAGGTGTTTGCACATAACATGCGCTCGAAGCCTGCCCCGTTACACCCTATTATCACCGCCGGTCCCTTCACCAAGTGGGGGCTAGATTTTATGGATTGCAACCCAGCTTCGGCTGGGGGGCACCATCATATCATAGTGGCTGTCGATTACTTCACGAAATGGGTTGAGGCAATGCCTACAGTAAAATCCGACGGTGAGATAGCCGCTCACTTCGTATTCAACCAAATCATCTCTAGGTTCGGGATTCCAAGAGAGCTTGTCACTGACCAAGGCTCACACTTTCAGAATCGTATGATGGAAGAGTTGGCCTCCAAGTTAGGATATAAGCAAGAGCACTCCTCTTCTTACTATCCTCAAGTGAATGGACAAGTTGAAGCATTGAATAAATCACTTAAGTCCATTCTCCAACGAACCATCGCACAAAGCAAGACGAATTGGCATATCATGTTGTACCCTACTTTGTGGGCATACCGAACCGCGGTAAATACTGCCACTGGTTTTTCTCCATATCAGTTTGTTCATGGAGTGGAGTCAATATTACCAGTTGAATGCGAGATTCCTTCGTTGAAGTTATCCGTGGAACTCTTACCAGACACTTCCCCTTTGGAGGAGCATTTGGTTCACCTTGAGCAACTCGATGAGCAGCGTAGAGATGCCTTGGTGACTCTAGAGATTAATAAGTGTTGCGTGAAGGCCCAATACGATAAGTATGTCTGTTCGAGAGTGTTTAGTGAGGGATACTTGGTCCTTTTGTGGGATCAATCGAAAGAACCCTTGGGGGCAGGGAAGTTCAATCCTATGTGGCATGGTCCTTACGTGGTCAAGCGTGTATTAGAGAAGGGTGCTTACGAGTTAGTGGATTACGAAGGGACAGTCTTGGTGGAGCCTAGAAATGGGCTCTGTCTTAAAAAATACTATGCATGATCTTTAGCCAAGGTTGTTTGTTGTATATTATTGTACAGCTTTTTTGCATAGTTAGGTCTTGTTTATCGTGATCGGGTTTGTGATTAGTTTCCATTTCTTGTGGCAGATGTCAATGGAATCTTCCACCTACATAGGATTCACGGATGGTGCAATCCGTCACACTCAACACTCAGCCTCAGCTGCTTGGGTCATTTTTACTCCTATGGGTCATGTACTGTCTTCAGGAGGTGTATGTCTACGGCCATCTTCCAACAATGCTGCTGAATATAGTGTCGTTATCGAGCTTCTACGGGATGCCATTTTGTATGGTGTTCTCTCTCTTGAGGTACGTCTTGATTCAGAGTTAGTAGTGTGATAGCTAAATGGTTTGTACCATGTTAGAGATCCGACGTTATTGAGGAGATTCTTACGTGTGAGATTGCTAGAACGGCAATTTGAGAACATAACATATATACACATTCCAAGAAATTTTAATCAAATTGCTGACTCATATGCTAACTATGTGTTATATTGGCATTTGTTTCATTCATTATAAATTAATCATAAACACAATTTTTACACATATAAATAAATAAACCGATCACCTTAAAAAAAATTATATACATCAAAAAAGTGGTAATACATAGTGTCATAATACAAAATTTGGGCTTTGAAAGCCACCATCATATACACGGTAGTACAAAATAGATACACTCCCAGGTGTCTAGTCCTGTGGATTTGGATGAGGGTTGTGATCATGATATGTCACCACGGCTCTAGCTAGCCGCCGAAATAAACGCACCCATGCGCATGGTACACCAACCACCTGTCTTTGCATAGCCTCGGGAAAGTCCTCGACTTGCGCCATGGGAATCCTGTGAGTCAGTCGCATGAAGTTGTTATGGATGCTTTGGAGCGTTCGCTCCGCATCCACACCGGTGATATCGTCTCCTCTTCCCCTCCATCTATGACGTGGGAATCCCTCTGGTCGTCGTGGTCCCACATCTGCACATGAATGGTAGATGTCACTATGTGTTGTCACCCAAAAACATGTCTTTTTGATTCCATTAATCAAGAAAACACAAAAAAAAAATTAAATACTTCAAAAATTTTAAAAAAGAGTAAGGGTAGAGATTCGTTACCTATGTCTCCATATGCTGATCCTGGTGGTAATGGCATGTCCGGGTCTCCCCAAAATTCTATCCCTGCATAAGGGTAGTCCTCTATGGTGATAATCTGTCGTCGCCACCATGGAAAAAAGTCTGATGGATAGGGGTTGGCCACCCTACCACCCCCCAGTCTGCGCATCGTGTCTGCCCAATGTCATTGGGTCGGATCTCGAACCCCGTGGAGAGGAACATCCACTCTAGGGCTCAATCATGGAACACGCTTGAAGAAAAATGTGCTGAAGATACTGCTGAACCCGAAGTTCCGTATCCTACCTGCCTTGCACTCACTGAGCTGATGTTTCATGTTGCTCAGTAGGGAAGTGCTCCAGTCATAGATGGTCGGTGTCATGCACTCCACCGCATAGAACATCAGTGGCCGAGAGGCCTGATGGAGTGATTCTAAGCCTACTATCCTGCCCAGCGTCAGTAGTATGGCCTTTAGGCCCAGTACCTGTATAGCGTTGGTGGGAACTTGACTCCCCACCTTCTCCATATCTGGGTAGCAATACACGGCTATGTACTCATCGATAGTCATCCCATGACCTGGCCCTCCACGGGCACAAAGGTTCACCATCTCACCCTGCCGTGATAAACCTGTGATAAAATATATATCCTCCACCTCAATGGTGAGGGACATACCGTCTAGCTGAAAGGACTCTGAGTCCGGATCCCAATAGTCTACAAGCATCTATAGTAGTCCTGGTTTGGCCCTCAAGCCTCCTAGGCACCAAAACTTGTAGAGTCTGCATCTTCTTAGAGCTTCTTGAGCCATTATGTCAGCCCTTACTACTTCCTCTACATCACCGTGCTCGCGTTCTCACCACTCTAGCACCATCCTGCATGAGAAGTTGACCAAATGTCCATTAGATTCTTAGAAATACTTATGCACGGCGTCATATGCGGCTGTTTTCAAAACAGCCGTGTATGTACGCGGTTTCTGGTCCCTTTCCCGCGTATAGCCAGCCCTATATGCAGAAAAAACCTCGATACCTGCGTGGGCCGTAGTGCTCATGTAAGTTTGGCCTTTAAAAATTCATTTGACCATGAAAAATTATAAAATTTGTATTGAAATGCAAGCTGAGAACATGAGTAAATACCTGGAAGAATCGGTTGTGAATTCCGCCGGCTGGATCTCCTAGAATTCGCAGTTGAATATCAGAGCTCAAATGGGTAAAAGTTTCAAATGATTTATATTTTTTACTATTTATAGAAAAAATTTCAAATATTTGAAAATTTTTACCCCCTTTCCTATAGTTTTGACCGTTTCTAACCTTTTTGGACCGTTTCTGACCTAATCTGTGATGTAGAAGACCGTTTTCAGTGATGTTTCATCCTTTGGATTGACCCGTTCATACTGATCTCAGGTATAACGTCTATACTGGCATATAGGTTAGGTTCACCACCGTTTGCATTTTGCATGACCTTATGACCATGTCACTATATCCTTAGGTACGAACCCACTCTATTATGTCATGGAACCTTCTTGTTTCTATAGAAGTGGCATGATACGAGTGGTAGAGACTCACCTTACATGGGTACCCTAGTTAGCGCCTTATTTGCATTTGGTTCCCATGCCGATGTTTCCCCCTTTAGGGTGTGGGAGTCCATTGTATAGTATTGCCATGACATTTAGCAAGAGCATCATACTCCTCTTGATCTTATGCTGGCCTGTTTCCCCCCGGACTCCCCTTGTTTCAAGTTGTGAATGCATTATCATGAGCTTTGCCTGTCTTATTGAGCTTTATGCCGGCTCCCCTGACATTGCGTTTCAGCCATATAGCCCGAGATTGTCTCATGTCTAGCCATGCAGAGCCTTTTATTTATATCCTTCGCAGCTTGATTCCCTTTTTACTGGGAGGGGATTTTCCCCTGAGTGTCGATATCCTACACATGTATCCTTGCATTTAGCATAGGTATGTTCCACTGCTTGGAACTAGTTTGTTTTCCTTACATGACACTCGTCTCCTCCTAGTTTGTAACTATAAAGCTAGTTTATTCTTTTTTCAAGCTTTTCAAATAACTGAAAAAGACCAAAAAAAATCAAAAAACCAAAAAGCCGGACAAGAAAATATATTATCTTTGGCAGCTGTCGAGTCGTGTCTCCTTCGAACAGAGCACTGTATATCACATCCATTGGTTGGGTTATAGTTTGACTTAGTAGCTGTACTCGTTATCTGAGTTTTATCTCCACCGACTGGTTAAGCTTCCAGTCCCTATGGAGCCTCTATTGATGCCTCCTGCATCATAGATATGTCCCAGTTTGTATATCGAGTCTATGCTACCTTCATTCAGTCACCATACACTGTTATGCTCTTGTTCGAAGGAACTTGAAACCTGAGTCGGCCATTCCTCAATTATCTTGACTTTGCATGTTGGCCATTCCCGGTACAGTTACTAGTTCGTGCACCTTATGATCGAGTTCTTCCACATTATACAGCCTTGCTGAGTACCTCGTGTTGGATGATGGGGGATGCCTTAATGCCCTCCTTCCAGCGTATTTCATCCCATCGACTTCAGATCATTTATTCTAGGATTAGAGTCTAGAGTCATTTTGAGTGCCTTGAGACTTGCAGTCATCAGTGGCAAGTTCTCTCGCCATCGACAGTTTTGGGAATACATCAATGTCCCCTGATCGATGGATTCTCTCAAGTGTTCGACCTCAACACATTTATTCACACTTGTTAGTTTGCACTCTAGTACCTTGATTCCCATTTTCATTATTGGTGGGTGATCTCGCGTCTGTTAACGGTATACATCAATGACCGGTAATCAGACGATGGACTACTATGTTCGACCTCGACACCTCTATTCGCATAGTAGGACATGTACTCGTAGCGGTTTGTGTAGAAGACCTTCCAGATTGGTGGCATCCACTATATGCTACCTCCTTGATCGTGCCAGTGTTCATGAGATTTCAGCTCTTGTGACTTGTTCCAGTATATGTCAGACATTTCCAGCCACTATGGAGACCTTGATCTGTTATATCTTCAGCCTTTGTGGAGATCATTGTACTTTGTATATCTTCATCATGGAGATTCTGATCTATGTATATTGTACGTGGCGATGACCACATATGTTCTATGATGTTTCATGCCTATTCATGGCCATTGTACTCTTATGTATCCGGGACTGCTATATGTATTCATAGTTATATGTAGAGTTGTATTACGGTATTATGCTGATTAGGTGGTTGGTCTTCCATTTGGGTACCTTCATCACTTCATTTCTGGGATGGACTTATAATGTATTTTGGCCATCGTATAACCCCTCTGATCTCATACATTAGGGGGCATCTGTTATAGCGGATTTCACCACACTAGGTGAATCACACATTGTATGGCCTTCCCCTGTCCCACTGCAGACTCATTAGCCCCTATGGACCAATTGTTGTCTTTTGATGTATCATTGACCATCCCTAAAAACATTAGAAAAGTGATATATGCGTCCTTTTCCCTGATAACCGCGTACATACGCAGATATTCCCTCGATAGTCATGTACATCGGGATGTGTGCAGAATCCAAAATCCTTTGGAGCGTTCCTTGACTTGGATCCGACTCATATGACTCTTGGCCTTCCATATTCCTTGATATCACATGGATTCGACCTTTCAGTATCCATTTGAAAAGCTATTTAAGGAACCATTGAGACATTGAAAGCATAAGAGAGAATTGAGAGTATCGAAACTATAGTCCATTGTTGCCAGAATTATACTTGAGTCTGCATCCCTTTGTCCCTTTGGAGCACTGTTGTGTTCTTCCCAAGCTTGCCTTTGCTTGTAAGCTTGCTATCGAAGTGATGGAGGGTTGAGGTGGTGGAGGCCCAAGTGGGGGATTTAGTTTCTCCGGTTCGCAGACGTGCCGTCAGAGGTTGTCACTTGTAATATCTGATTCATATTAATAGAAATATATTTTCCTGTCCAGTAATGTGTATTTGAATGAATGTTGCATCCATTGGAATATGTCAAATGCTTATACATTATTGATTATATATGCTAGAATAGATCTAACACCATGAAATATAGTATGCTTGTATTGTTTACTTGTTGTTGAGGACGTGCTATAACAATTCAAGCTGAAGATTGGAAAGCTCAACGGGGATCTACTTCAACCATCCGGAATAAGGGACGAGGTTCGATCCTTTAGTGTTAGATGTTTTTATTTCTATTGCATATGGGGAAAGATTGATTTCTGGAGTCTAGTTGTCTGTTGTGGTACCCCAAGCCATAGGAATTTCTCTCTGTAACACTCATCTTGTTAGAAAGGCATGCCCAGCACTCACATCTGACCTCATCTTGTTAGAAAGGCCCAGCACTCACATCTGACCTCATCTTGTCAGAAAGGCCCAGCACTCACATGTGACCTCATCTTGTCAGAAAGGATCAACACTTATATCCGACCATGTGCAAGCACACCACATCGGAAAGGCTCTGCACTTACTTCTGACCTCATCCTATCAGAAAGGAACAGCACTTACAATCGACCATGCTCAAAAGCACCGCATCGAAAAGGCTCGGCACTTACAATCTAACCATGCATGAAGCACCACATCGGAAAGGGCTCGGCACTTACAATCTGACCATGCACAAAGCACCACATAAGAAAGGGCTCAGCATTTACAATCTGACCATGCACAAAGCACCACATCAGAAAGGGCTCAGCACTTACAATCTAACCATGCACGAAGCACCGCATCAGAAAGGGCTCTGCACTTACAATCCAACCATGCACGAAGCACCGCATCGGAAAGGGCATGCACTCACATCTAATCATGGAGGAAATAATCCTACCATTGCATCAGAATGGCCCCCAGTCCTAAATTGAGCTATCTGGTAACTGACCAGGTGCCTCCTTTCCCAAAATGGCAGTTGCCCTTACATCTGACCTACTCGTCAGAATGGCCAACACTCACATTTGACATGGGAGGAACCTAATCCTTTAGCCATGATAGAATGGTTCAGCCCTTACATCTGATCAAGTGGGAACACATCCCTCTATCACATCAAAATGGATTCTCATTCCTAGACTGATTTTTCTTGGTAACTGACCAGGTGCCTCCATTCCCAGAATGGAAATTTCCCTTACATCTATCCTACTCGACAAAATGGCCAGCACTCATATCTAACATGGAAGGAACCAATCCTCTCACCATGACAGAATGGCTTAGCCCTTACATTTGACCATGGAAGGAACCAATCCTCTCACCATGTCAGAAAGGCTATGGGTCTCATCACTTTCTCTTGGGGGAAACCGCAATCTGGAGAACACCAAGCTTCTCCCTGAAGTACTCAAACTTTAGCCTAGCTAATGGCTTTGTAAATACATTAGCTATATGTTTCTCCATCGCAACATACTGGAGCTTCACTGCTCCCCTCTGCACCATATCCCTGATATAGTGATACTTGATCTCGATATGCTTCGACTTGTCAAGGAACACAGGATTCTATGACAACTTCATGCAACTTTTGTTGTCACGATGTATACAAGTAGCATCCAACTGGAGATCAAATATATCAGACAGTAGCTTCCATAGCCATACTACCTCACAACTAGCTAAACAAGCAGCGACATACTCTACTTCAGTTGTACTCAGTTCCACACAGGATTGCTTCCTGCTAAACCAAGAGATCACACCTGATCCCATACTGAAGCAACATCCTGAAGTGCTCTTCCTATCAATCGCACTGCTTGCCCAATCTGAATCGACATAACCCTCCAGGTTAATCTTCTAATTCAACTCATACTTGATCCCATAATCAACTGTACCCCTCAGGTACCTCAGAATATGCTTCGAAGCAATCAAGTGAACATTTCTTGGATCTATCAAGAACTGGCTCAAGGTGTTCACAGCAAAGCAAATGTCTAGTCTCATGTTCATCAGGTACATCAATGACCCAATCATCTGATGATACATCATAGCATCAATCAACTTTGATGAAGTATCACTCAATAGCTTCAAGTTTGATGCCATAAGTGTGGCCATGGCTTTGCAGTCCATCATCCCAAACCTCTTCAGGATCTCTACTGCATACTTCCCTTGTCCAAGGAACATTCCATCTGCACTCTACCACACTTCCATGCCTAAGAAATAATGCATCATACCCAAGTCCTTCATTTCAAGCTCAGCAGCAAGATTTCTCTTCGTATCAGCAATCAACCCATCTATACCTGTCACAAATAAATCATGTACATATAGTAGAAGCATTATTGGGTTGTCATCCTCAACCTTGTAGTAAAGGTTGGAATCTGCTTTACTTTAGGTAAATCCCAAACTGGATAGAAAGCTATCAATTCTATTGTACCAAGTCCTGGGTGCCTGTTTCAAACCATATAGGGATTTCTTCAATATGCATACATGAGACTCTCTATCATGTGTCTCAAAACTGAGTGGTTGTTCTACATACACTTCCTCTTCCACTACACCATTCAAGAAAGCAGTCTTGACATCCATCTGGTGTATCTTCCATTTCATCACTGCAGCCAGAGAAAGTACTGATCTGATGGAAGTGTATCTAGCTACAGGTACAAAGGTCTCTTCATAATCTATTCCTTCTTTCTGAGAGAAACCTCGAGNTTTCATCACTGCAGCCAGAGAAAGTACTGATCTGATGGAAGTGTATCTAGCTACAGGTACAAAGGTCTCTTCATAATCTATTCCTTCTTTCTGAGAGAACCCTCGAGCCACAAATGTTGCTTTATATTTTTCAATGCTACCGTCTGTAGCATGCTTGATTTTGTAGATCCATTTGGAAGTTACAACTGACTTCCCTTCTGGTCTTGGGAAAACATCCCAAACATCATTATTCATGATCGATTGATATTCTTCAATCATAGCATCCTTCCATTCTTTCCGTTCTACTGCTTCTTCATAACTGGAAGGTTCTTTATCGATGAAATCACATAAGCTACATACCCGGAACAGGATCGAGTCCTCTTTCTTTCTCTGTGATTATCTTCTAGAGCCCCATATATTTATGCACCTTGGATAAGTTCTCGTGCCCAAGCAGGTTTCCTCTTATGAGGATTCCTCTCCAGAGGTGGATCTATAGATCTTTGTGGTTCTTCAAATTCTCGATCTTCTTCTTGAATTTCTTCGTTCATGGTTGTATCATGAATTATGGGTTCTTCTACTACTTTAGGTTCTTCAGCATGTCTCTTTCTGGATTTGTTGTAAGTTGTGTCTTCATCAAATGTCACATCCCTGCTGATGTCAATCTTCTTGTATCCCAGAAAATATATTCTGTAAGCCTTCGAGCTTTCAAAGTATCCCACAAATATACCCTTCTTTCCTGAAGGATCTAATTTTGTTCTCTTCTCTTTTGGAATGTGTATGTATACAAGACAGTCGAATATTCTGAGATGGATGACTTCTGGTTTCTTGCCGGAGAATACTTCTTTAGGATTCTTTTTCTCGAGTACTCTATGTGGAGTACAGTTATGTACATACACCATTGTTTTGACAGCTTCTGCCCAAAGATGCATAGGAATATCTTGATCATGAAGCATAGCTCTTGTAGCTTCCATGATAGTTCTGTTCTTCCATTCCACAATCCCATTTTGTTGTGGATTATAAGGAGTGGACAACTCCCTCTTAATACCTGATTCTTTACATAGCTCTTTGAATTCATTTGAAGTGAATTCTCCACCATTATTTGATCGAAACGTCTTGATCTTATTTTCAGTGTGATTCTCGATCAAGGCTTTGAATTCCTTGAATTTGTTGAATACTTCGTCTTTGTTCTTCATGAAGGAAACCCATGTCTTCCTAGAAAAATCATCAATAAAAGAAACATAATATGCATACCCACTTAGTTAGCTTGATGACATAGGACTGCATACATCGGAGTGGATTATTTCCAAGATTCATTTTGCTTTGCTTTTGCTACTTGGAAATGTCTTCTTTGTGTTCTTTCCTTTCGCACATCCTTTGCAGACCTCATCATGTTTTGCATGTATTTCTGGAAGACCTTCAATAGCTTTGCTTGCAACAGGTAGTGCTATGTAATGCACATGTGCAAGCCTTCGATGCCAAAGTTCACTTGGCTCTACTGTGTCATGGAACAAGGCTTGTTCTAGATGGCCCTTTAATTTGTAAAAACCTCCTTCTTGTTCACCAATCACTACCACATCATCGATAGTCTTTCCTCTTGGCCACATGATGACTTGACCATCTATGAATGCAACCCTCATTCCTTTTGCATCCAATGCTGATATGGAGAGAAGGTTCTCCTTGAGTCCTGGAGCAAACAATACTTCTTTCATGTTAGAGACTTTCCAGAGTCTAGTTTGCAAGAAGATTCCCCACTACCTTTTATTGGATATTGGTAGTCATCTCCTAGCTTCACCTTGTGAGGTGATTCATGTTCTGAGAGTTTCACAAAGGATTCCTTGAATCTAGTCATATGTTTGAAAGCCCCACTATCTATAAGCCAATCATCACTTCCATGAGTAATGTTACCTGTGAGAGCGGAGATAAAAACATATTCATCCTTGCTTGAAGAATATTCACTTTCATATCTGGTTCTCTTTGATGAAGGTTCACCATCCTTTGTAGCATGAGCATGATGTCTTTTATTGCTTCCCTTCTTCTTGTGAGAGCTACTTTTGTTCTTAGGACAATCTCTAGCAAAGTGTCCTTTTTCATCACATGTATAGCAAATGTACTTAGACTTATCTCTAGGCTTTCTTGAGTTATAGCTATGATGAGAGTACTTGCTTCTGAGATGGCTCGATTTGGATTTCTTGGATTGTACTGTGAGAGCTTCATCTTCACTTCCCATCTTCTCT
This sequence comes from Pseudotsuga menziesii, assembly GCA_001517045.1. NCBI lineage: Eukaryota > Viridiplantae > Streptophyta > Pinopsida > Pinales > Pinaceae > Pseudotsuga > Pseudotsuga menziesii. Next base: position 105,358 of record LPNX010389326.1, on the reverse strand, counting down.
TCTCGAGCTGCTATCCAAGATTCTTCTTGAGAGAATTCTTCCCACAGTCTGTTGATCTTGACTAACTTCTTTCTAGCATAGATCCCTTGAATGAAGGAGTCCCATGTCCTAGGGAGACCATTCAAGGTGGTCATCACAATTTCTGCATTCTCCACTTCTTCATATATTATTTCTAATTGTTCCTTGATCTGAGAAACCCTTGTGAAGTAAGAGTGGATGGTCTTTGCATTCTGTATCTTCACATTCTTCAGTTGATTCCTCAGAGTCATTTTTCGGCTTATGTTCTTCCCTTCAAACAATTTGGTTAGGGAATCAAACATAGCTTTAGGTCTCTTGAGAGAGGAAACCTATGGGATGAGGTGATCCTTGATAGAGTCAGCAATGATCCTCTTTTCCATAACCATCTTCTTCTTATGTAAGGCCTTAGCCTCATCTCCCTCTAGAACTGGAACCTCCTCATGGATGTAGGAGTCTAACTCATTTTCTTCCAGGACTAGGGAGATCCTATACTTCCAGGCTCGAAATTTATCAGCTCCCTCAAGATTTTCATCAAGCTTGGTATGATGAGACATCTTAACTGAGAACCTCAAATAGAAATACAAAATATTTAGATCTTACCAGTTCAAGATGTCGGATCTAGATTTGGAGCTGAAATCCTATAGTATTGGATTAGGAGCAAATTAGGGTTTTGCTTTTCCAGAGTTCTGTTCACCCAAATGCCTTGAAATTTATCCCTAGCTTTGATTTTTGGGAGGAGATCAATCCAGGCTTGGGATCACTAAAAAATTCCTCTTCTATGAAAATCCCTAAATTTCAGTAGCAGTGTCGGGTCCAAAACTGAAAAACCTCATAATTGGATTTTGCTTCGATAGAAAGATGCGCCCTAAGGAGGAGAGTTCTTCCACCTTAATTTTGCTGAAAATATATGGAGGAAGATACACAAACTAGGAAGACCTAGTTCCCACAGCTGCACAATGTCTTCTTCTCAGGTTAGCTCTGATACCATGTTAGTTTTTCAACATTAAGTTAGCATTATTAGGATCTTTAACTGAGAGAATAACAAGCACAACAATCAAACACAAGAGACAATGAACACAGTGCTTTTCCTCGGGGAAACCATAAATGGAGAAAACCCCGCAACTTCCTCAGAGATAGAATCAGCACCAAAATAGAACATCCCAATACAGTAAGTGATCTCCCGCCAGTAGTAACCTTCTTCTTATCTAGCCCCAGTGTCTTCTCCTTCCTCAACTATGCGCTACACTTGAGTGTGTATGAGTTGTGTGATAAATAGAGACTCCAGTTCTCTATTTATACTAAGCCCGGCATGAATAAAACCCTACTAGGGATGACCTCTACTAGGAGAGTCTAATAACCCTAGTGCCCCGGAACTGCGGAGACTTTAACCCTTAGACAATCATAGAGTTACCCATTATTACTTGACATGACTTGTTTACATTATAGATCCTCTCGATCGGAACATCAGGGCATGACAACATGACTCAATTACATAATAGATACATCCTGGAATAAACATCGAGTTACAAAACATAAGATACATAGATGAATACATTCCAAAGTTACAAATACATCAACACATTCTCATCGTTTACCAGGACTTCCACCTTCTACATCTCCTCCTCCTTTGGGAGAGAGAAACACACGGTCCAGGCAGACTAATCCTCACATTGATTCACACACGATGGGAGATCATGAAGATGAAATTCCTGAGCTGTGTTCTCCACCTCAGGAGGTTGGAGAAGATGATCCTACCCCTGTGTATGATCCTTCACCTGATATACCTACACACTCTGGGTATGATCCCTCATCCACAGGTCATCGGTATTGGATGTCGGGCAATGAGACTCATCATGAACCTGTGAGCACTAGTTATGTTAGTTATGGCATGCCTTGCATCCCTACACATGACCTGGCATTCCATGATGAGTCGAAATTTGATTCTAGCACTATGCCTGGGGGCATTCCCATTCCTTTCCATGCGGAGATATTTGGGAGCACAAGTCACATTGCACTCTCCATCCCAGCAGTGGAGGCTACATCACATGTTCATCCTAGACCTAGTGCTAGTAGTCCTATTCGGATACCAGAGCCAAGATGAGTGACTGTAGGGAATACCACTTACGTGATTTCGCATATCCCTTCGTCCTCTATTCCTAGTTCTTCAAATTTTATTCCTCCCCCACATTCATGTGGTCCTTCGGGTCGAAATGTTGCTACGATTCATGTGCTTACTGCTGCTACTCGCATAGTTGTGTCTCAAATTCAAGTACCTCATGTTGTGTCGAGAGGTCGTATTCCTACTTCTGGAGGTCATATTCTTACTTCCGTAACATCTATTCCTACTTATGGAGTTTCTCATGGGACATCTCATCAAACTTCTTATGGACCATATTATGGACCGCAGTATGCACAAATTTATTCACCTTATGGGTATGGGTATCAACAACCCGCTTACTCCCTGAATTATGCCTTTGTAGCCCCAAATAGTCAAGGTACACCACATTATGGTGCTTCCATGCCACCCTACACGGGTCAAATGGGAGGAGGATACTATGGCCATGGACATGGTGGTTACGGTAATCAGTCCTATGTGAACCAAAATTATCATGGAGCACCTCATAGACCTTCTCAACCTAGGCTCCCTTTCCTCGCAACATTAAATCTTCCTGACTTGTCGAGACTAACGAACAATCCGGTATCTTATGACCTGGCTTGGCCAGCCGTCCCTACGAAGCTTCCCTTGGACATTCCAAAGTTTGAGGGAAAACCAGGAGAAGATCCGAGTGAAAATGTTACTACATTTCACGTATGGTTCTCTTCTAACTCCTTACATGAAGATTTGATCCATTTAAGGCTATTTCAACACACCCTCACCAATCCTACCATGAAATGGTACATAGAGCTACCTAGGGGGGAATTCACTATGTTCGATGACCTAGCTATGACGTTTCTCAACCACTTCCTGTTACCAGTGCATTACGATGTTGGTACGGAACTCTTGTCAAAATTTTGGCAAGATAAATCCATGCATATCTCGAATCATATCCAAGAGTGGCATAGACGGAAGAGATTGATTAAAGCCTTCATACCGCTGAAGTTTCTCCTCGAGTGGTTAATTAAGTCGTTACTACCTTATATAGCGAAAGATGTTTCTACATCCGGAGTTCAGAATGAGGAACAAGCCATTTTTAGGGAACAAGAATTGGACTTGATTTATGCTCAATCTAGTTTGTTATATGAGATCATTCCTAATGCTCCGTGTTCTAGTTTTGACCCTAAGGTCAAACCTGGACCACATGTCGATGGCATTGTTGGTTGTATGAGTACCAAACCTGTGGATTCGATTGTGAAACAGTTCATTCAATTATCTATCAACCAATCTGCTTCAGGACAAGCCATGGCTTCATCTCAACCCACCCAAATGGAAAGTGTGCTTTCGGTACAATCTTCAGACCAGAAGGGTAACCAGCAACCCGGAAGGAATAAGAAGAAGGGTAAAAAAAACCATAAGGGTGGGAATAAGAATGGAAATGCCAATTCTAATGACAAGAACGCCTGAAATGCTGGGGGGTACAAGCAGCCTAAACTTAAGGTTAATTTTCCTTGCAAGTTATGTAAGGAGGACCACCTCACTCACTTGTCCCCTCGAATAGAAGAAGCCTCAAGGTTCATAGCGCAGGGCCCAGCTGTGCTAACTAACCCTTTACCTCATAATCAAAATATGAACTCGAAGACCCATGATCAGTCTGGTGGGGATAAATATCCACCGAAAGCTTGTAGTGGTCATGGTTGAATCAACATGGTGCGTGCTGCTAAGGTTGTGATTCGTGCGAAGGACTATGGTTCGTCACAACCAGACCTTGGAAAGGAACTTGCTCCACCTGAGAGTCCTTTTCATATTGAAAAAACTGTAGATAAACTTGAAGTTGCTCCTTGCATTCCTAAGGGATTCCTTAAGCATTCAGGGCACAATCCTAATTCCCGAGCCACCCAGAACTATTCTGTTGTCGAGGATTTGGGCCACACTCCTTGTGCGATGTCTGCACTCGAAGTACTTCAAAGTTGTCCTTCGCAAAGGAAATCTTTGCTTTCTGCTCTTGGTGTTAACATTGAGAATTCTTCCTCCGTCATCAAATTTAAAACCGTGGGACTACAACCTCTCTTGCTTTACTATGTGTCTCTCTTGATTCATGTAGAATGTCTTAACAAGACCATGAAATGCACTGCGATTGACGAAGGAGCTGCTGCTTCCGTGATGTCTTTGGCATGTTGGAATGGTTTGGGTTCCCCAGGGTTGTCTAAATCCACTACCATGTTGACTTCATTTGATGGTAGATCATTTCAGCCGCACGGCATTCTTCCTTCTCTTAAGGTCCATTTGGGAGGGAATACCGTCGCGATCGAGGTCAAGGTGGTTGATGCGCCCCTTGACTACAATCTATTACTGGGTAGGAATTGGATGTACAGTATGCAAGCCGTAGATTCTTCTCTATTCTGAGTTGTATGCATTCCATTTAATGGGAAGATAGTTACGATTGATCAAATGTCATTCAAGAATCCGTGTGTTACTACATCTTTGGGAGCTTCTGTCCCGATTGTCGTGCACTCTCAGCCCGCAACTGGGAGTGTGGGTGTGGGAATGTACCCATCCCTTATGGGATCATTTAGTTTTCCTGCACCTGTTCTTATGATTGGGTCTACTTCCGATGAGTCTTTTTCATCATTGTGTTCGGTGTCTTTTTGCACCACTCATATGGAAGATCCTTGGATTCTTCCTACATCGATTCCTTCGCGTGAGCCCATCGAAAAGAACGTGTCGTTGTCTGCAACTATGATAGCATATCAAGCTAATATCAGATGTGTTGCAAAGCCTAGTCCCTCCTCTTCATGGACGGAGGAGGAGGACCCATATGTACTTCCTGCATGGGCAGTTCAGTCTTCTCACACACATGACTACCTTGATAGTGTTTTTCCTTCAGATGAGGCTATTATTGAGGCTATGTATGGGGTTGAGCCACCTTGGGAAGAGTTGCATCAGAGATCTTATTTTCTTCCTGAGCTTGACCATTTGGAGTGTGAAGACTTTAGGAAGATTCTTAGTGAGAGAATTGGTAGTCCCATGCTTCCGTTAAGCTCTCCTGGTCCGATGGCTGATGGAAACATGGCGAATATATCTCCTACCATCCCTATCAATATCTCTCGCGATCCTGGAAAGATTGAGAATGTCTATATTGGGGCAGAATGTTCCCATGTTGAGATTCAAGAGTATACCGATATGTTCAAATAATTTTGTGATGTATTTGCTCGGTCATATGAAGAAATGCCAGGTATCGACCCTCACATTGTTGAGCATGAAATTAAAACTTATCACAATGCTAAGCTTGTTCGACAACGCTTGTGTGCGATGAATCCTAGAAAATCACCCGCGATTAAGACTGAGATAGAAAAATTGTTGAATGACATTTTTATCTATCTCATTCCCTTGACGGAGTGTGTTTCAAACCCCATTCTGATTGATAAGAAGCAGGGAATGATCCACATATGCACTGATTTCCATGACTTGAATCGTGCCTGTCCTAAAGATAATTTTCCCACACCATTTATCGATCATATTTTGGATGAGTGTGCGGGAAGCGAGGTATTTTCCTTTATGGATGGATTTTTCAGATACAATCAGATACAGATCAAACCTGAGGACCAACATAAGACTGCCTTTATTTGTCCTTAGGGTACCTTTGCATATCGGAAGATGCCCTTCGGCCTTAAAAATGTCAGAGCCACTTTTCAGCGAGCTATGACCTTGATCTTCCATGATCTCAAATTGATTATTGAAGTCTTTTTGGATGACCTTGTTGCTCATTCTCGTCAGAGAATGCATCATTCCTACCATTTTAGATTAGTGTTCGAAAGGTGCCACCATTATTTGGTCAGTTTAAATCCTCACAAGTGCATCTTTTGTGTGAAGTCTGGTCACTTATTAGAGTTCATTGTCTCCAGAGAGGGTATAAGAGTCGACCCTTTGAAGGTTGAGGCAATACTTCAATTGTATCCCCCGAGAAACATTAGACATCTTCAATGTTTGCAAGGCATGGAAAAATTCTTTTGGAGATTCGTCGTGAATTTTGCCAATTTGACTAGAGGCTTTATGCATCTTTTGAAGAAGGACACTACCTTTTTCTGGGATGAGCGAGCCCAGGAGTCCTTTGATGCACTTAAGTGAGCCTTAGCATCGGCCCCGGTGATTAGTCCACCTGACTATAGCCATGACTTTCTACTTTATATGGTATGGTTTTGGTTCAAGAGGATGAGGAGCTCCAAGAGCATGTCATATATTATCTAAGCTGAAACCTTATAGATGTGGAGATCCATTATTCCCATGTGGAGAAGCTTGCCTTAGCTACCGTTCATGCAGTTCAAATATTGAGACACTATATTCTCCTTCTCCATACCTTGGTGGTTTCCCATGACAATCCATTTCAGTTCATCCTCACTAGAAGGATGATAGGGGGAAAGTATAATCAGTGTATTTTCATCTTGCAAGAATTCGATCTCAAGTTTGTTTCAGCAAAATCGAAGAAATCGTTGATTTTTGCGGAGCTTATATTTGATTTCTCGAGCAAGGAGGAGGAGGAAGCTTGGGAAGATACATTTTTTGATGAGCACATCTTCTTAATTTCAACTTTGGATCCATGGTATGGAGATATTATCATATATTTACAAACATTGAAGGTCCCTACTCACCTTTCACGGGATGAACGACGAAGATTATGTCACGTATCCAAGAGTTACCTCATAGTGGATAACACATTGTACCGTCATGGGGTAGATTCCATTTTACATCATTGTTTAACTCATGAGGAGTCTGAGCTTGTGTTGAATGATTGCCACGAAGGGGCATGTGGTGGTCATTGATATGGGCTTTCTACAACCCAAAAAATCTTGAGAGTGGGTTATTTATGGCCGTCGATCTTTAAAGATTGTGTCAATGCGGTCAAGAAGTGCCACCCTTTCCAGGTGTTCACACATAATATGCCCTCACATCCTGCCCCGTTACATCCAATTATCACCGTCGGTCCCTTCACTAAGTGGGGGCTCGATTTCATGGATTGCAACCTAGCTTCAGCTAGGGGGCATAATCATATTATCATGGTTATTGATTACTTCATGAAATGGGTTGAGGCTATGCCCACAATTAAATTTGACAGTGAGATAGCCGCACACTTTGTATTCAATCATATTATTACTCGGTTCGGTATTCTGAAAGAGCTTGTCACTAACCATGGTAGGCACTTTCAGAATTAGATGATGGAAGAGTTGGCCTTGAAGTTAGGGTATAGGCAGGAGCATTCTTCTTCTTCTTATCCTCAAGCAAATGGATAGGTTGAAGCAGTGAACAAATCACTCAAGTCCATTCTCCAACAAACCATCGCACAAAGCAAGACCAATTCGCATATCATGTTATATCTTGCTTTGTGGGATTATAGGACCACGGTTAAGACTGCCACCAGTTTTTCTCCATATCAACTTGTCCATGGAGTGGAGTCTGTATTTTTGGTTGAGTGTGAAACCCCTTCTTTGAAGCTAGCCATAGAACTCTTACCAGACACTTCCCCATTGGAGGAACATTTGGTCCATTTAGAGAAACTTGATGAGCAGTTCTGAGATGATTTAGTGGCTCTAAAGGTGAATAAGCGTCGCGTTAAGGTCCAGTATGATAAATATGTCCGTCCAAGGAAGTTTAGTGAGGGAGATTTGGTCCTTTTGTGGTATCAAGCTAAAGAACCCTTGGGGGCAGGAAAATTCAACCCCATGTGGCATGGTCCTTACGTGGTTAAACATGTGTTACAGAAGGGCACTTATGAGCTAGTAGATTATGAAGGGACAACCTTGGCGGAGCCTAGAAATGGGCTCTATCTTAAAAATTACTATGCATTATTTTCAGCCAGGGCTAACTATTATATATTATTGTACAGCATTTTGCATAGTTAGTTTTTTCTTATGGTGATCGGGTTTGTTGATTAGCTTCCGTTTCTTATGGCAAATATCAATGGAGTCTTCCATCTATATAGGATTCGCGGATGGTGTAAGCCGTCACACTCAACACTTAGCCTCTGCTACTTGGGTGATTTATACTCCTATGGGTCAGGTATTGTCTTCAAGAGGCATATTTTTATGGCCTTCTTCAAACAATGTTGCTGAATATAGTGTCGTTATTGAGCTTCTACAGGATGCCATTTCACATGGTGTTCTATCTCTTGAGGTATGTCTTGATTTGTATTTAGTAGTGTCACAACTTAATGGCTTGTATCATGTTATAGATCCAACATTATTATGGAGATTCTTACGTGTGATATTGTTAGAACGGCAATTTGACAACATAACATACATACATGTTCCAAGAATTTATAATCAAGTTGCTAACTCATATGCTAACTACATGTTATATTAGCATTTGTTTCATAGGCAGTAAGCTCATCACAAACATACATTTTTACACATGTAAATAAATAAACCGATCATCATAAAAAAAATTCATTAAACATCCAAAATGTGATAATACATAGTGTCATAATACAAAAATGGGGCTTTCGAGCCACCAAAATATAAATACATGGTAGTACAAAATGTATCACTCCCAGGTATCTAAGCCTGGGGAGGAGGAGGGGGGTTCTGATCGTGGAATGTCACCATGGCTCTATCTAGTCATCTAAACAACCGCACCCATGCTTGTGGCACACCCACCACCTAACGTTGCATGGCCTCAGGCAGGTCCTCGACCTGCACCATGGGTACCCTATGTGTCAGCCACACGAAGTTGGTATGAATGCTTTGGAGTGTCTGCTCTGCATCCACACCCATAATATCATCTCCTCTTCTCCTTCGTCTATGACAAGGGAAGCTTGATTCCCTATTTTTACCGGGAGGGTACTTTCCCCCAAGTGTCAATATCCTACACATGTATCCTTGCATTGAGCATAGGAATGTTCCGCTGCTTGGAACTAGTTTGTTCGCCCATTTGACACTCGTCTCCTCCTAGTCTAAAACTTTAAAGCAATTTTATACTTTTTCAAGATTTTCAAAAATTTGAAAAAGTCCAAAAAAATTAAAAAACCAAAAAACCAGACAAGAAAAGATGTTATCTTTGGCAGCAGTCGAGTCGTGTCGCCTTTGACCAGAACACTGTATATCACATCCGTTGGTTGGGTTAATAGTTTGACTTTAGGAGCTGTACTCATTTATCTGAGTTTATCTCCACCGACTGGTTAAGCTTCCAGTCCCTATGGAGCCTCTGTCGATGCCTCTTGTGTTGCAAAGATGTCCCAGTTTTGCATATCGAGTCTATGCTGCCTACATTCAGTCACCATTCGCCTTTATGCTCTTGTTCGAAGGAAGTTGAAACCTGAGTCAGCCATTCTTCAGTTATCTTGACTTTGCATGTCGACCATTCCCGGTACAGTTACTGGTTCGTGCACCTTATGATCGAGTCCTTCCACATTATACAGCTTTGTTAAGTGCCTCATTGTTATAGCTGATTTTACCACTCTAGGTGAATCACACTTTGTATGTCCTTCCCCTGTCCCGCTGCAGACTCCTTAGACCCCATGGACCATTTTTTGTCCTTTGATGTTTCATTAATCATCCCTATAAACATGTGAAAAATTCTATACGTGACTTTTAATCCCTTAATTGCGTATATACGCGGGTTTGACCACTAAAACCGTGTACATCGGGATGTGTACAAAATCCAAATCCTTTTGGAGTTTTCCTTGACATGGATCCGACTCACTTGACTCTTGGCCTTCCCTATGCCTTGAGATCGCTCGGATTCAACCTTTCATTACCCCTTTGAAAAGCTATATAAGGAACTCTATGGTACATTGAAGGCATATGAGAGAATTGAGAGCAAAGAAACTATAGTCCATTGTTGCCGAAACTTATGCTTGAGTCTGCATCCCTTTGTCCCTTGGAGCACTAGTGTGTTCTTCCCAAGCTTGAATTTTGCTTGTGAGCTTGCTATCAAGAGATGGAGGATTGAGGTGGTGGAGGCCCAAGTGGGTGATTCAGTTTCTCCAATTCGCAGATGTGCCATTAGAGGTTGTATCTATTGTAATCTCTAATTTATATTAATAGAAATATCTTTTCCTATCCAATAATGTGTGTTTGAATGAATATATTATCCATGGGATTATTTCAAATACTTATACATTGTTGATTATATATGCTGGAATAGATCTAACACCATGATATATAGTATGCTTGTATTGTTTACTTGTTGTTGAGGAAGTAATTTATCAATTCAAGCTGGAGTTGGAAAGCTCAACGAGGATCTACTTCAACCATCTGGAACAAGGTATGAGGTCTGATCCTTTAGTGTTAGATATTTAATTTCTATTGCATATTGGAAAAGATTTATTTATGGAGTTAAGTTGTCTGTTGTGGTACCCCAAGCCATAGGAATTTCTCTCCGTAACAAAATTGGTGACTCCGCTGGGGAGTTCCTAGTAGTTGTCCTTTGGGGGTTGTTCTATCGGCATTCAATGAATTTGAATTGCTCTTTCTCTCTGTGTCAGGTCTGGGGGCATGTATGCCTAGTAGTGTCTGATTGGTGTGAAGTTTGTCTCAACTTGTCTATTTGCCTTGATTTTATGCACCTTTCTTCTTGTACGTGAGTTTTTAACTCACAGTCGCGTATACACGCGAGTTTCTCTGTGATTTCCGCATATACACGCGGGTTTACTGGGAACAGTCACGTATTCCCTTATTTTTTCCTTTTTGTGGAAGTTAAATGGTTGCTGGGTGAAGTTTGATTATTGTTGAGTCTCCTTTGGCACTGCCTGAGTCTGTTTATACCTCTGTTTCTGACCAGAAACGTTTTTTTTTAGGCTAAATTTTTATTTAGAAGGTTCTTATCATGGCATTTTCGATTTTTTGTTTGGGATTAGTGCATTAGAGTTCTTTTACCTTAGTACTTTTCTTGAGTGTTGTTTGAGTGTGCTTGCAAAGTCTAGGGGTCATAGAATCATTCTTTTGCTTTTTGTATCTCATTTTATTTCAAAAAATCCAAAAACATTTGCTTATCATCATGCATTGCATTTTGCATTTTGCACTGTACTTACACTATATTTGCTTTGGAGTACTAGTTAGGACTTCATATAGGAAATCTTGCATTCATCATTTGAAGAAAAATTGTGCATTTCACGTAGTAGCATACCCTGTTTTCATGGACACAATGCATTTGCATTGATTGTTAGGTGTGCATTTTACTTCATGTTGTGTCATAACACCATTAGTTGCATGGTCATATCCCTATTTTGAGTAATAAAGCCAATTAAAATCAACGCTAAATTAAAATGAATTACACTCTTTTTTTTTCTAGGGTGCACCAACAAGCTTAGGTTTTAGGTTCTTCGAATAGTTCATTGTGAGTAAAGTCTCCAAGACCACTAAACAACAACATGTATGTGTATGTCCAGGTGAGTGTGTGAAATCCTTGGTATAACCAGTGTTTCTCAGGATCCTCCTCTCAAAAGGGAGTTAAGCACGAGGCAGTGTGAGTGGTTATTGATTGGGATGACCCATAGTCATAACTGAGTATCACCGGAGATATTTCCAGGATTGTATTCATATATGGGGGCTCTTTCGAGAGTTTCAGGCTTTGCTACCCTACCCATATGGTCAATCCTGCCTGTGACTGTCTGCCTGAGCATTGATTATATTGAGGTGACCTTACTGGCCTTACATAGGATATTGAGGGGGTACTTTGCAGGGATTATTCTGTGGGTGTCCCGACCAGGTTGGGGTCGGACAGCACAGTTTCTTTACGCGTTGAAGTTGAGGGCCACAATAATTGGTTACATACCTCCGCTTGTTGTGTATGGGAGTCTCAAGCCTCTCCTAGGTGAGACATACCTGCTTCATTCAGGAGCTCACTTATCCAGCCCTTGTTTGCTTGCATTTGGCTTTAGATTTTATTAGTGATTGCTCTGTGCGTGATAGCTTGCCTAGGGTTTGCATAAATAGAGAGTCTTTTTTATTTTTTGAGTCATTGTGGATTCGGGTACGGCTCCTCATCGTTCTCATCATTTAGTAGGACTTTCACCTTCTACTTCTCCTCCTCCTTTGGAAGAGAGACCTAGACAGTCCAGGCGGACTATTTCACACATTGATTCACACACCATGGGAGACCATATGGAAAGTATTCCTGAACCACCTTCTCCCATTCGAGTGGATGATGGGGAGTTTACTCCTACCTACGATCCTTCACCCGACTTAGCTGAGATAGGCCCCATGATTTCTGAGATAGGAACCTTTCATGATAGACCTACTCACTCTAGGGTTGATTTCCCATTAACGCATTACTGATATGGAATGTCAGAGGATGTCGAGACTCATTTTGAACCCGCAAGCACTAGCTATGGTAGTTATGCTATGTCTGGTTTTCCCACACATGATTTGGCATTTCATGTCGAATCTGAGTTTCATCCTAACACTATGCCTAGGGGTACTCTCATTCCTTACCATGCAGAGAGGTTTGGGAGCACTAGTCACATTGCACCTTCCATCCCGGTGGTGGAAGTCACATCACATATTCCTCCTAGGTCTAGGGTTAGTGATCCTATTAGGATACCAGACCCAAGATGGGTAACGATAGGGAATAGTACATACATTATTACTCGGGTCCCTACTTCTTCAAATGTTCACCCTCCACCTTATTCCTGTGGTCCTTCAAGCTGAAACGTTGCTACGAGTCATGTCCATACTGCAATTTCTAGACCGGTTGTGTCTCAGATTCATGTACCACCCGTTGTTTCGGGAGGTCATGCTCATACTTCTAGAGGTCACATTCCTACTTCCGCAATGTATATTCCTACTTCCAGAACATATGTTCCTACTTACGGAGTGTCCCATGGGACATCGCATGCGATGACTTATGGACCCTATTATGGGACGCAGTATGGACAGGGTTCTTCACCTTATGGGGGCAGGTATCAACAACCTGCTTACTCTCCTAATTATGGCTTCGTAGCTCCTACTAGTTAAGGTCCACCACACTATGGTGCTTCCACGCCACCCTATACGGGTCATACGGGAGGAGGGCACTATGGCCAAGGCCATGGTGGTAATCAGACCTATATGAATCAGGGAGCGGTCCATCGACCTCATCATCCTAGGCTCCCTTTCCTCATGACGCTCAATCTTCCTGACTTGTCGAGATTAATGAAATATCCTGTAGCTCATGACCCAGCTTGGCCGGTTGTCCCTACCAAGCTTCCCTCGGACATACCTAAGTTCGAGGGAAAACCGAGAGAGGATCTGAGCGAACACATTACTATGTTTCACCTATGGTGCTCTTTGAATTCCTTACATCAGGACTCCATCCATTTGAGGCTATTTCAACGCACCCTTACAAGGCCTGCCGCGAAATGGTATATAGAGCTATCTAGGGGAGCTTTCACTTTGTTCGACGACCTTGCGATGACTTTTCTTAACCACTTCCAGCTACCAGTGCGTTATGATGTTGGTACTGAACTCTTTTTGACATTTTGGAAAGATAAAACCACCCATATCTCTGATCATATTCAAGAGTGGCGTAGACAGAAGAGGTTAATTAAATCCTTTATACCACTGAAGTTCCTCCTCGAGTGGTTCCTCGAGTCGTTATTGCCATATATAGCGAAGGATTTTTCTACATCAAGAGTGCAGAATGAGGAACAAGCAATTTTTAGGGCGTAGGAACTGGACTTGATCTATGCTCAGTCCGGTTTGTTATATGAGATTATTCCCAATGCTACGCGTTCCAGTTTCGACCCCAAATTCAAACCTGGACCACATGCCGATGGCATTATGGGTTGTGCAAGTGCAAAACCTGCGGATTCAGTTGCAAAACAAGTCAGTCAATTGTCAATCAACCAATCTACTTTGGGATAGGCTATGGCTTCGTCTCAAACCACCCAAACAATGAGTGTACTTTCAGTGCAATCGTTGGACCAGAAGTGTAACCAGCAGACGAGACGGAATAGAAAAAGGGGTAAAAATAATCGTAAGGGTGAGAATAAGAATCAGAATGCTAATATTAATGACAAGAATGGCTGGAATGCTGGGGGGGACAAGCAAGATAAACGTAAGGTTAATCTCCCTTGCAAGTTATGTAAGGATGATCACCTCACTTACTTGTGCCCTCGTATTGAGGAAGCCTCGATATTCTTGGCACAGGGCCCAGCTGTGCTAACTAACCCTTTACCGCACAATCAAAATATGAACTCGAGGTCCCATGACCAGTCTGGTGGTGATCAAGATCTGCCGGAGGGTAGTGGTCATGGTTTCATTAACATGGTACATGCCATGAAAGTTGTGACCTATGCGAAATATTATGGTTCATCACAACCCAGCCCAGGCAAAGAGCCTGATCCACTAGGGTCCCCTTTCAATATTGAGAAACCTATGGATAAACCTAAGATTGCACCTCACATTCCTAAGGGATTCCTTAAGCGTTCGGGGCACAATCCAAATTCCCGAGCCGCCTAGAACTATTCAATTGTCAAGGATTTGGGCCACACTCCTTGTGCGATGTTTGCATTGGAAGTGCTTCAGAGTTGTCCTTCACAAAGGAAGGCGTTGCTTTCTACCCTTGGTGTGAATGATGATGATTCTTCCTCCGTGATCAAATTTGAAACCACAAGACTTCAACCTCACCTGCCTTACTATGTGTCTCTTTTGATTCACGTAGAATGTCTTAATATGACCGTTAAGTGCACTGTGATTGACGAAGGCGTTGTTGCTTCTGTGATGTCTTTATCATGTTGGAAGGGTCTGGGTTCCCTTGAGCTATCTAAACCAGCGACCATGTTAACTGCGTTCTATGGGAGATCATTTAGGCTGCATGGCATCCTTCCTTCCCTTAAATTCCATTTGGGAGGGAAGACCGTTGCGATAGAGGTCGAGGTGGTTGATGCGCCCCTTGACTACAATCTCTTGCTGGGTAGGAACTGGATGTACAGTATGCAAGCCATTGCTTCTTCCCTGTTCCACGTTGTATGCTTTCCACATAAAGGGAAGATCGTAATGATTGATCAAATGACATTCAAGAATCTGTCTATTACCGCATCTTCGGGAGCTTCAATCTCGATCGTTGAACAATCTCAGCTGGCAACTGGGAGTGTGGGTGTAGGCATGTATCCATCCCTCATGGGAAGCTTTAGTTGTCCTGCACCGATCCTTATGATAGGATATATTTTCGATGAGGCTTCGACATCTATGAGATCGATGTCTTTTCGCACGAGTCATATGGAATATCCTTGGATTCTTCCTACACCGAGTACTCCAAGTGAGTCCGTCATGACGGACATGCCATTGCCTACAACTATGATAGCTTATCAAGCTAATCTCAAGTGTGTTGCAAATCCTAGTCCTTCCTCTTCGTGGACAGAGGAGGAGGACCCTTATGTGCTGTCGGCATGGGCAGTACAGTCTTCTCACGCACACAACTACCTTGATACGGTTTTCCCTTCAGATGAAGCGATTATTGAGTCTATGTCGGGAGTTGAGCCACCATGGGAGGAACTTCATCATAGGTCGTACTTTCTTCCTGAGCTTGACCGCTTGGAGCGTGAGTATTTTAGGGCAGTTCTTAGTCAGAGAGTTGGTAGTCCTATGGTTCCATTAAGCTCTCCTGGTCCGATGGCTGATGGAAACATGGAAAACATATCTTCAACGATTCCTATCAACATCTCTCGCAATCCTGACACAATAGAGAATGTCTATATTGGGGCGGAATGTTCCCATGCTGAGATTCTAGAATACACCGAGATATTTAAGGAATTTCATGATATTTTTGCTTGGTCTTACGATAAGATGCCAGGTATTAACCCTCATATTGTCGAGCATGAGATTAAGACTTACCCCAATGCTAAGCCTGTTCGACAACGTTTGTGTGCGGTGAATCCTAGGAAAGCACCCGCGATTAAGGAAGAGATAGAGAAGCTGTTGAAATTCGGTTTCATCTATCCCGTTCCCTTGACGATGTGGGTTTCAAACCCCATTTCGGTGGATAAGAAGCAGGGAGCAATCCGCATATGTACTGATTTCCACGATTTGAATCGTGCCTGTCCTAAGGACAATTTCCCCACACCATTTATTGATCATATTTTGGATGAGTGTGCGGGTAGTGAGGTTTTTTCCTTCATGGACAGCTTTTCTAGATATAATCAGATACAGATTAAACCTGACGACCAACATAATACTGCATTTATTTGTCCTTGGGGAACATTTGCATATCGAAAAATGCCTTTCGGCCTTAAAAATGCCAGAGCTACATTTCAGTGGGCAATGACCTTGATCTTCCACGATCTCAAGTCAATTATTGAAGTATTTTTGGATGACCTTGTAGCTCATTCTCGTATGAGGATGCGTCATCCCTATCACTTGAGATTGGTATTCGAAATATGGCGGCACTATTCGGTCAGATTAAATCCTCATAACTGCATCTTTTATGTGAAGTTAGGTCATTTGTTAGGATTCATCGTTTCTAAAGAGGGTATAAGAGTTGACCCTTTGAAGGTTGAGGCAATACTTCAATTGTCTCCCCCGAAGAATATTCGTCATCTTCAATGTTTGCAAGGCATGGAAAACTTCTTACAAATATTTGTTGTCAACTTTGCCAATTTGACTAGAGGCTTCATGCATCTATTGAAGAAGGACACCCCCTTTTATTGGGATGAGCGAGCCCAGGATTCCTTTGATACACTCAAGCGAGCCCTAGCATCAGCCCCGGTGATTAGTCCCCCGGCCTATAGCCGTGATTTCCTACTTTATGTGGCCGTGTCCATGGAGACGATTGGTATGGTTTTGGTTCAAGAGGATGAGGAGCTCCAAGAACATGTCATATATTATCTGAGCCAGAACCTTATTGACGTAAAGATTCATTATTCTCATGTAGAGAAGCTTGCTTTAGCTACCGTACATGGGGTTCAGTGGTTGAGACATTATATTCTCCTTCGCCAGACCTTGGTTGTAGCCCATGTCAATCTGTTTCAATTCATCCTCACCCGAAGGATGATTGGGGGAAAATATAATAAATGGATTGTCATTCTGCAAGAATTCGGTCTCGAGTTTGTTTCGGCAAAATCGAAGAAGTATTTAATTTTTGCAGAGCTTATATCGGATTTCCCAAGCGAGGACGAGGAGTTGGTTTGTGAAGATATGTTTGTCGATGAACATGTCTTCTTAATCTCAACTTTAGACCCATGGTATGGGGATATCATAATATATTTACAAACATTGAAGACCCCTACTCACCTCTCACGAGATGAATGACGACGATTACACCACGTCTCTAAGAACTACCTCATAGTGGATAACACTTTGTACCATCGTGGGGTAGATTCCATTTTACGATGTTGTTTAACTCATGAAGAGGCTGAGGTAGTGCTGAATGATTGCAATGGAGGGGCCTGTGGTGGTCATTTATCTGGGCTTTCTACAGCTCAAAATATCTTAAGAGCGGGTTATTTCTGGCCGTCGATCTTTAAAGATTGTGTTGATGAGGTCAAGAGATGCCACCCTTGTAAGGTGTTTGCACGTAATACGCACTTGAAACCTACCCCATTACATCCCATTATCACCGTTGGTCCCTTCACTAAGTGGGGGCTCGATTTTATGGATTGCAACCCAGCTTCGACTGGGGGGCACCATCATATTATAGTGGTTTTTGATTACTTCACGAAATGGGCTGAGTTTATGCCTACAGTAAAATCCGACAATGAGACAGCCGCTCACCTCGTATTCAACCAAATTATTACTCGGTTCAGGATTTCGAAAGAGCTGGTCACTGACCATGGCTCGCACTTTCAGAATCGTATGATGGAAGAGTTGACATCGAAGTTAGGGTATAAGCAAGAGCATTCCTCTTCTTACTACCCTCAAGTGAATGGACAAGTAGAGGCAGTGAATAAATCACTCAAATCCATTATCCAACGAACCATCACACAAAGCAAGAATAATTGGCACATCATTTTATATCCTGCTTTGTGGGCATATCGAACCACTATTAAGACTGCCACTGGTTTTTCTCCATATCAACTTGTACATGGAGTGGAGTCGATATTGTCGATTGAATGTGAGATTCCTTATTTGAAGCTAGCTGTAGAACTCTTACCAGACACTTCACCATTGGAAGAGCATTTGGTTCACCTTGAGCAACTTGATGAGCAGCGTCGAGATGCCTTGGTGGCTCTAGAAGTCAATAAACATCCCGTAAAGGTCCAGTACAATAAGTCTATCCATCCAAGGAGGTTTAGTGAAGGATACTTGGTCCTTTTGTGGGATCAACCGAAAGAACCCTTGGGGGCAGGGAAATTTAATCCTATGTGGTGAGGTCCTTACGTGGTCAAGCGTGTGTTAGAGAAGGGTGCATATGAGTTAGTGGATTATGAAGGAATGGCCTTGGCGGAGCCTAGAAATGGGCTCTATCTCAAGAAATACTATGCATGATCTTCATCCAAGGCTGCTTATTGTATATTAGTGTACAGTTTTGCATAGTTAGGTCTTTTTCTTATCGTGATCGGGTTTGTTATGAGTTTCTGTTTCTTTTGGTAGATGTCAATGGAATCTTCCAACTACATAGGATTCGCGGATGGTGCGAGCTGTCACACTCAACACTCAGCCTCTGTTGCTTGGGTGATTTATACTCCTATGGGTCAGGTATTGTCTTCAGGAGGCATATGTCTGTGGCCATCTTCCAACAATGTTGCTGAATATAGTGTCGTTATTGAGATTCTACAAGATGCCATTTCACATGGCGTTCTCTCTCTTGAGGTACGTCTTGATTCAGAGTTAGTAGTGTCATAGCTTAATGGTTTGTACCATGTTAGATATCCAACGTTATTGAGAAGATTCTTACGTGTGAGATTGTTAGAACAGCAATTTGACAATATAACATATATACACATTCCAAGAATTAATAATCAAGTTGCTGACTCATATGCTAACTACGTGTTAGATTGGAATTTGTTTCATTCATAGTAAATTCATCACAAAGAAAAATTTTATACATGTAAATAAATAAACCGATCACCATAAAAAAAATTATATATAAAAGCCAAAATGTGATAATACATAGTGTCATGATACACAATTGGGGTTCTCGAGCCACCAACATATAATACACGGTAGTACAAATTGTATACACTCCCAGGTGTCTAATCCTATGGAGAAGGAGGAGGGTTGTGATCATGGAAGGTCACTACGGCTCTAGCTAGCCGTCGGAACAATCGCACCCATGCTCGTGGTACACCCACCACCTGGTGCTGCATAGCCTCAGGCAAGTCCTCGACTTGCCCCATGGGAACCCTATGAGTCAACCTAACAAAATTGGTATGAATGCTCTGGAGCGTCTGCTCCGCATCCACACCCGTGATATCATCTCCTCTTCCCCTCCATCTATGACGAGGGAAGCCCTCTGGCTACTGTGGTCCCACATCTGCACACAAATGGTAGATGTCACTATGTATTTTCATGCAAAATATGTCTTTTTGATTCCATATAATCAAGAAAACACAAAAAAATTAACTAACTCAAAAAAAAATTTAAAAAAAGAGAGGGTCGAGGTTCGTTACCTATATCTCCATATGCCGATCCTGGTGGTAGCGGCATGTCTGGGTCCCCTCGGAATTCTATCCCCGCATAGGGGTAGCCATCGATGGCAACTATCTATCATCGCCACCACGAAAAGAACTCAACTGGATAAGGGTTTCCCACCCTACCACCCCCCAGTCTGCGCATTGCATCTTCCCAACACCGTTGGGCCGGATCTCGAACCCCATGAAGAGGAATGTCCACTCTGGGGCTCAATCCTGGAACACGTTCAAAGAAAAATGTGCTTACTGTTGAACCTGAAGTTTTGCACTCTGCCTGCCTTACACTCACTGAGCTGATGTTTCATGTTGCTCAGTAATGTAGTGCTCCAGTCATAAATCATGGGTCTCATGCACTCCACTGCATAGAAAATCAGAGGCCGTGAGGCCTGGTGGAGTGATGCCAAGCCTGCTATCCTACAAAATGTCAATAGTATGGCCTTTAGGCCCAGCACCTGTATAGCATTGGTAGGGACCTGACTCCCCACCTTCTCTGTGTCTGGATAGCATTACACCGCAATGTACTCGTCGATAGTCAGGCCACCTCCTGGCCCACCACGAGAACGAAGGTTCACTACTTCCCCTCATCTAGAACGCCCTGTAATGAAGTATATGTCCTCCACTTCTATAGTGAGGGACATTCCATCTATCTGGAAGGACTCTGAGTCTAAATCCCAGTAATCCACCAGCATCTATAATAGTCTTGGTTTGGCCCTCAAACCACCAAGACACCAAAAATTGTAGAGTCCACATGCACGTAGAGCTTATTGAGCCATTATATCGGCCCTTACTGCTTCCTCTACCTCACCATGTTCACGCTCTCTCCACTCTAGGACCATCCTGCACAAAAAATTGCCAATTTTCCCATTAGATTATTGAAAAAACCTTATGCGCGGCCTCATACGCGACTGTTTTCAAAACAGCCGCGTATGTGTGCGGGTTTGGGGGCATTTTCCGCATATATCTAGCCCTATACGCAGAAAAACCCTTGATTTCCGCATGGGACACAGTGCCCATTTTAGTTTGGCCTAGAAATCTTAATTGACCATGGAATTTCATAAAAATTGCATCAAAATGAAAGAGAAGAGCATGGGTAAATACTTGGAAGAAACGGTAGTGGATTCCGCCAGCTGGATCTCTTGGAATTCGCTATGGAAAATCTGAGCTCAAATGGGTAAAAGTTTCAAATGTTTTATAATATTTTGAATTGTTTACTATTTATAGAAATTTTTTACCCCCTTTCCTATAGTTTCGACATTTTCTAACCATTTTGGACCGTTTTTGACATAATTCATGATGTAGAGGACCTTTTTCAGTGTTGTTTCAGCTGTTGGATTGACCCTTTCATGCCAATATCAGGTATCATGTCTAAACTGGCATATAGGTTATTTTTCATCACCATTTGCATTTTGCATCACCTTATGACCATCTCATCATGACCTTAGGTACGAACCCACTCTATTATGTCACAGAACCTTATTGCTGCTTTAGAAGTGGCATGATATGAGTGGTAGAGCTTCACCTTACATGGGTACCCTAGTTAGCGCCCTATTTGCATTTGGTGCCCATGCTGATGTTTTCTCGTTTAGGGTCTGGGAGTCCATTGTATAGTACTGCCATGACATTTCGCAAGAGCCTCATACTCCTATTGATCTTTTGCTGGCCTATTTCCCTCAGGACTCCCTCATGTCAAGTTGTGAATGCATTATCATGAGCTTTCCTTCCTTATTGAGCTTTATTCCAGCTCCCCTGACATTGGGTTTCATCCATATAGCTCGAACTTGCCTCATGTCTAGCCATGTAGAGCCATCTTTTATATCCTTCATAGCTTGTTTCCCTTTTATCGGGAGGGGATTTTCCCCCAAGTGTCCATATCCTACACATGTATCCTTGCATTGAGCATAGGTATGTTCCACTGCTTGGAACTAGTTTGTTTTCCCTTATGACACTCGTCTTCTCCTAGTCTGTAACTATAAAGCCATTTTATTCTTTTTCAAGCTTTTTAAATAACTAAAAAAGTCCAAAAAAATCAAAAAACCAAAAATCTGGACAAGGAAATATGTTATCTTTGGTAGCTGTCGAGTCGTGTCGCCTTCGAACAGAGCACTATATATCACATCCATTGGTTGGGTTATAGTTTGACTTTAGGAGTTGTACTCATTTATCTGAGTTTATCTCCACCAACTGGTTAAGCTTCCAGTCCCTATGGAGCCTCTATCGATGCCTCCTGTGTCGCAAAGATGTCCCAGTTTGTATATTGAGTCTATGCTGCCTTCATTCAGTCACAATATGTTATTATGCTCTTGTTCGAAGGAAGTTGAAGCCTGAGTCGGCCATTCCTCAGTTATCTTGACTTTGCATGTTGGCCATTCCTGGTACAGTTACTGGTTCATGCACCTTATGATCGAGTCCTTCCACATTATACAGATTTTCTGAGTACCTCGTGTTGGATGATGGGGGATGCCTTAATTCCCTCCTTCCAACGGATTTCATCCCATCGACTTCAGATCATTTATTCTGGGATTGGAATCTAGAGTCATTTTGAGTGCCTTGAGACTTACAGTCATCAGTGGCAGGTTCTCTCGC
>LPNX010389326.1:54523-82336 GCA_001517045.1 Pseudotsuga menziesii | reverse complement strand
TTTGGGATCCTTCATCACTCCACTTATGGGATGGACTTATAATGTATTTCGGCCATCGTATGACCCCTCTGACCTCACACATTAGGGGGCATCTGTTATATTTTATTTTACCACTCCAGGTGAATCACACTTTGTATGGCCTTCCCCTATCCCGCTGCAGACTCCTTAGACCCCATGGACCATTTTTTGTCCTTTGATGTTTCATTGATCATCCCTATAAACATGTGAAAAATTATATACGTGACTTTTAATCCCTTAATCGCATATATACGCGGGTTTGACCACTAAAACCACGTACATCGCGATGTGTACAAAATCCAAATACTTTTGGAGTTTTCCTTGACATGGATCTGAATCAATTGACTCCTGGCCTTCCCTATGCCTTGAGATCGCTCGGATTTGACCTTTCATTACCCCTTTGAAAATCTATATAAGGAACTCTATGGTACATTGAAGGCATATGAGAGAATTGAGAGCAAAGAAACTATAGTCCATTGTTGCCGAAACTTATGCTTGAGTCTGCATCCCTTTGTCCCTTGGAGCACTAGTGTGTTCTTCCCAAGATTGCCTTTTGCTTGTGAGTTTGCTATCGAGAGATGGAGGATTGAGGTGGTGGAGGCCCAAGTGGGGGATTCAATTTCTTCGGTTCACAGACGTGCCGTCAAAGGTTGTATCTATTGTAATCTCTTATTTATATTAATAAAAATATCTTTTCCTGTCAAATAATGTGTGTTTGAATGAATATATTATCCATGGGATTATTTTAAATGCTTATACATTGTTGATTATATATGCTAGAATAGATCTAACACCATGATATATTGTATGCTTGTATTGTTTACTTGTTGTTGAGGAAGTAATTTATCAATTCAAGATGAAGTTGGAAAGCTCAACGGGGATCTACTTCAACCGTCCAGAATAAGGTACGAGGTCTAATCCTTTAGTGTTAGACATTTACTTTCTATTGCATATTGGAAAAGATTGATTTCTGGAGTCAAGCTGTCTGTTGTGGTACCCCAAGCCATAGGAATTTCTCTCTGTAACACTCATGTTGGATGACGGGGGATTCATCCCATCAACTTCAGATCATTTATTCTAGGATAGGAATCTAGAGTCATTTTTAAGTGCCTTGAGACTTGTAGTCATCAATGGCAGGTTCTCTCGCCATCGACAGTTTTTTGGGAATACATCAATGTCCCCTGATCGATGGATTCTCTCAAGTGTTTGACCTGAACACATTTATTCACACTTGTTAGTTTGCACTCTAGTACCTTGATTCCCATTTTCATTATCGGTGGGTGATCTCGCATCTGTTAACGGTATACATTAATGACCGGTAATCAGACGATGGACTACTATGTTCGACCTCAACACCTCTATTCACATAGTAGGACATGTACTCGTAGTGGTTTGTGTATAAGACCTTCCAGACTGGTAGCATCTCTTATATTCTACCTCCTTGATCATGCCAATGTTCATGAGATTTCAGCTCTCGTGACTTGATTCCAATATATGTCAGACATTTCCAGCCATTATGGAGATCTTGATCCATTATATATCTTCAGTCTTCATGGAGATCATGATCCTTTGTTTATCTTCATCATGGAGATTCTGATCTATTTATATTGTACGTGGCGATGACCACATATGTTATATTGTATCATGCCTATACATGGCCATTGTACTCTTATGTATCTGGGACTGCTATATGTATTTGTAGTTATGTGCAAAGTTGTATCATTGTATAGTGATGATTAGATGGCTGGTTCTTCCACTGGGTTCTTCATCACTTCACTTATGGGATGGACTTTTGTTGGGCTATAGGGAAGACCCGGGGTTTATACTTTAACTTCGCACCAACAAAAAGACCCACAGTGTTGGCCCTTTCGGCAACAACCTGCGAATAGGTTGCAGTCTCACCCAAAAACAGCTATGGGGTGCCGCAGAATCAGGTTTCTACAAGTAGAAGAGGGATATTATTGTACCTTTAGCCTTAACAACAAATATTTATACCAAATAGAGCTTCGATATTCACTTAATTAGCTTCGCAGTTACATAAAAGACTTTTCTTGCTTAACCCTTAACTGGGAATTCACAGCAAAGTTAATATTTAACAGTTATCTTACTTTAGCATTCACCTACTTATCAAAAGCATCAAAACATAACAGAAACCACACAAAAGCACCACAACACAATATATAACATGGTTCACCCCCAGTGTAGGGGCTACGTCCACAAAACTACGCTTTTATTACACTCTTACAAAACAACAGTTCTGATCTGCACACTCAACAACAGATCCGTCCTTCAAGTCTAACTGTGCACTCAGCTGCAGTTCATTTCTTACAATCTCTAACTGCGCACTCAGCTGCAGTTCCTTTCTTACAATCTCTAACTATGCACTCAGCTGCAGTTCCTTTCCTTACAAAAACCCTCTGCGCACACAACTGCAGAGGTCATCCACGCACACAGCTGGGACTTAACCTTCTTACAAAACCCTCTGCGCACATAGCTGTAGAGGTCATCCACGCACACAGCTGGGACTTAACCTTAAACCCTTAAGAATAGCTCTTAGCTTCGCATCACATGATCCTCATTTCATTAGATACCCTTGACATCTTTACATGAGTGCCTATTTATACAAGTGCACTATTACAAAATCATGGGCTTACACCCGAAATTTATGGACAATTACAAAAAAGAGGGCTTTGACTCAACCCCGACACCCCTAAGACTATTTTGAGTCGCAACTCCACTTACAAGATTCCACAAAAACCGTGGAGTTACCAAAATGAAGGACCATTAAGGTGTGCGCCCCAACAACTTATAATGTATTTTGGCCATCGCATCACCCCTCCGACCTCACACATTAGGGGGCATCTGTTATAGCTGATTTTACCACACATGGTGAATCACATTTTTTATGGCCTTCCTTGTCCCTCTACAGACTCCTTAGACCCCATGGACCATTTTTTTTCCTTTGATGTTTCCAAGATCATCCCTAAAAACATGAAAATTTTGCTATACACGACTTTTAAACCCTTTCTCGCATATATACGTGGGCTTGACCCCCAAAACCGCATACATTGGGATGTGTGCAAAAGGCCAAGTTCTTTTGGAGTTTTTCTTGATGTGGATTCGACTCACTTGTCTCTTGGCCTTCCCTATGCCTTGAGATCGCTCGGATTCGACCTTTCATTACCCCATTGAAGAGCTATATAAGGAACCCTTTGGATACATTAAAGGCAGGAGGAATTGAGAGAAAGATAACTATAGTCCATTGTGGTCAAAACTTGTGCTTGAGTCTGCATCCCTTTGTCCCTTGGAGAACTTTTGTGTACTTCCCAAGATTTCCCTTTGCTTGTGAGCTTTCTATCGAGAGATGGAGGATTGAAGTGGTGGAGGCTCAAGTGGGGGACTCAGTTTCTCCAATTCGCAGACGTGCCGACAGAGGTTGTATTCATTGTAATCTCTGATTTTATATTAATAGAAATATCTTTTCCTGTCCAATAATGTGTATTTGAATGAATATTTGATCCATGGATGATTTCAAATGCTTATATGTTATTGATTATATATCCTAGAGTATATCTAACATGATTATATATAGCATGCTTGTCTTGTTTATTGAATGTTGAGGAATCAATTTATCAATTCAAGCTAGAGTTGGAAAGCTCAACAGAGATCTACATCAACCATCTGGAATAAGGTATGAATCAAGATCCTTTAGTGTTAGATATTTGGTTTCTCTTGCATATAGGAAAGGATTGATTTTTGGAGTCAAGCTGTCTATTATGGTACCCCAAGCCATAGGAATTTCTCTCTGTAACAATAGCTTTGAAATAAAAGACTTCCTCGGGTTGACAATTTGTGTTTAGCACTATGCATGTTAAGATTTAATTAAATGGCATATAGTGGACCCAAAAGTACCTGGGATTTTCCAAGCATCAACAATTTTGGTGCTAGAAGAAGGGCCGCCAGTGCATGGCTGGAGAAGGAAACCCGTTTTCCCAAAACTCTTCCACTAGTGACAACCCTAAAACTAGTTTTCTCGAAGAACGAGTAAACCCAAAAACTGCATAACACCTTTACCAAGTTCCTTTTGAAGTAGTTGATCATTTTAGGAGATACACAAGGTCATATGCAAAGAATATTAGGGGATTACAAACAATCCCTAAATTACAGAGAAGAAGAGCATCTCAAAAAACACCCACTTATACAGAAGATTCAGTGTAGGTAGGAAATTTGGAAGAATTGGTGAACTTATCCCTACAGGAAATTGACCAACCGCTTAATCATTTGGGACTAGAATCCCCATATTGTTCACCTTTGCAATCACATTGGAAATCCCCACCTCAATCTCCTTGTATAATCACGGATGGAAATGTGAATCCAAAACAACCTGTCAATCTAAATGCTAATCATCCCCCACCTGTACCAGCTTGGAGGGCCAGGACTCCACTTGACCTGACCCCTCCATTGCATGCTTTACCGCTGAATCCTGAAAAGTCATTACCTAAATTTGATCTAGAAGAAGGAATTCCTGTATATGATCACTTACAAAGTATTTTCTTGTCCTTCGAAGGTTTGGCGGTAGATCATGAAGATGTAGTATGCAGACTATTTCCGCATACCCTTAAGGGTAAAGCTCTATCATGGTATTTTGACTTATAGGCAAATTCACTCACCGAATGGAATACTTTTGAAAGATTGTTTAAGAACAAGTTTGGTAGTCAAAGAACTATTGTTTCCTTGATGAAAGAACTACTTGCTCTAAGGAAGGAAAATAAAGAGAAAGTGCAAGACTTTAGTTAGAGGTTTGCCACTCATTTAAATAATTTCAACGCTGCCATAGAGACTGATGAAGAGACTTTAATTGAATATTACACTTCAGCACTTGGCCCCGATATAGAAATTTTTGGTAAAAGATCAGTAAATCCTTCCTTGGTGGAAACTTATTAGGAAGCTGTAAAAATAGAAGCTAAACTTGAAAGTATAAACAAACACACTGCAGAACCAGAGATAAGAAATTTTGGTGGAAAGAAACCTTTGTTTTTTACTAGGCCCAAAGATGAACATTCCCATGAATTAGAAAATGTGGTCAAGATGGTACAGAAGTTATCCAACAAAATTTCCGACATGGAAAAAGAAAAGGAAGCCAAGAAACAATTCAAGCCTTATTATAAGAGAAGAGATGAAAGTGGTCCATCCCAACCACCCACGCACGGTCCTTCTTCTATGAATTTAACTGAAGTTGGAATGGAAAATTTTTTTACTTTTCATCAACTTCCTCACTCCAAAACGAACTTCCCATAGTGGATGAACTCCATGATTTTAGTTATGAATCATTTGCTAGACTCTAAATTAACAAAAACTGCAGTCGAAGAGGAAAAGGCTCATGGACCAGAGGAGGCACCGAAGGAAACTACTATGCTTTTGTGGGATTGTGCACCCATGTTGGGGTTGGAAAATGAATAACCTACTGAGTAAATACAACTATCAGCTGTAAATGTTGAAACAAGAAGAAAGGGTCCACTGATTGAGGATAATACATTACTGCCCAAAATTAAGAAAATTCAAGAGAATATGAAGAAAATCAGAAATAATACTCAAACTCTACCTGTACCTGATTTGGTCATAACAAGGTAGAATTGCCCCACAATCAGTAAACCTATCAAGGCTACAGAAAATAAGAAAATTTCAACAGAGTGTGAGATGGGGTATGATATAATAGAGGATACCAAGAAGACTAAGAAAAATATTTCTTTGTTCGAAATTGGTAACTTACCGCAACAAAGAAAGAAGCTCTTGGAAGCCTTTGATGCACCCGTCAATAAACCCCAAGATGATATTCAGTCTGAGGAAGAGATCAGTGAAGCAAGTATAGGGGGGGAATCCAAATCTAGAACACTACCATTTTTACTTTCTTTCGATATTTTCAATCATAATGTGCACAAATGTCTGGTAGACTCTGTAGCATCTGCAAATGTTATGCTCCTTTCCGTCTATAAAGGATAAATGGGAAACCCATGCCTTCTACATGAAAAATCATACAATTGGATAGAAAAATAGTGAATTTATTGGGAGATATGAATGATTTTTTGATACGATTCGTTGCAGATGAAAGAGTGTGTCAATTTATAGAGATTATGGTAGTGGATATACCCGAGTCTTATGGACTCATTTTGAGCAGGGACTGGTCTGCGAAACTCAAAGGGTATTTTGCTACTAACTGGTCACACTTGTGGTTGCCTTATAACAACTATCAGAATTAGATTAAAGTATTGAGGGAACCACATATGAAGTATAATGTGACGCAACTAGAGGGGAAGAATGAACCTACAAATTTTTTCGCATTTAGTTTTGGGTAATTATTTTATTGAACTTGAACCAGGAAATTATCAAGTTGAAGAATCCAATGATGGATCAGACACACAGCCCGAGCTCCTTCAGTTTTTGCGGGCTGATAAAATTGACTATAACATAGTTAACTTAGTCTCAAATGTAGAAAGTAGCACTAGTTCTGTAGAATTAGAAGATAGGTTTTGGGTATTATACTTTGATGGTTCAAAAACTCAGGAAGGATTAGGAGCCAGTTGTATCCTGATTGCAACAGAAAACAATAAGTAATTTCTTTCTTGTAGATTAGAATTCGAATGTACTAATAATGTAGTCGAGTATGAAGCATTAGTCCAGGGCTTAAAGAAGGCAATTGAATTCAAAGTAAAAAATTTAAAGGTTTATGGTGATTCTGAAATTATCATTAAACAGGTGTGAAATACAATTCATTGTTTATCACCGCATTTAAAAGGTTATCAGAACGAATTTTGGGACCTCCAAACGAATTTTGATGCATTTAATATTTCTTTGATTCCTATGTTAAAAAATGCAGCAGTTGACTTGTTAGCTACTTCAGCTACAAGGCTTGTTCCTACTAATAATAGATGCTCAATTGAATTGATTTGCGAGCCTTTTGTGCCAGACAACATCACTAATCTGAGAGTATTCGATGATGATCCACATATCTTAGAGTTCCTAAGTAATGATGAGAATTTCAAAGATTTTGTAATTGATGACGAGGAATATCAAGCAAATATCCAGAATGGGAATTTCATACCTAAGGGAGTCAAAACTTTGGAAGGAATGTTTGATCTGAATAACAAGTTCAGAAGGCCAGCCAATGTCAAAACACATCGTTCATCTATGCAATTTGATCTGGTAAATCTTGGGTCAGAAGTTGAACCCAAGTATGTGAACTTGGGGAAATGTTGCTCACCGGGTGAAAGAAGCAAATTCATTAGTTTGTTTCAACAATATAAAGATGTCTTTGCTTGGACTTATGAATATCTTAAGACTTATGACACTCGCATTATACAATATGTTATTCCAATTAGAGCAGGAGTCAAACCATTTCAGCAACCATTAAGGAAGATGCATCCTAAATTAGAACCTTTAATTCAAAACGAAGTGAAGAAGTTGCTTAATGCCAAGATTATATTCATAGTTAGACACTCGGAATGGGTTGCAAATTTGGTACAAGTGAGGAAGAATTCTAGTGAAATTAAACTTTGTGTATATTTTAGAAACTTGAATCATGCCTCTGACAAAGATAACTATCCAGTCCCGCCCATGGAGTAGATATTGCAAATGGTTTCAGGCTTCGAGTTGTTCTCTTTATTAGACAGCTTTTCAGGATACAATCAAGTGTTGGTAGCAGAACAAGATAGACTGAAGAACACTTTTAGAACAAAATGGGGGACTTTTGCATATAGGATAATTCCTTTTGATCTTATTAATGCTGGATCAAATTTCCAAAGGGCGATGGATATAGATTTCTGTGGTTTTATTGGCCACAGTGTGGTGGTTTATTTGGATGACGTTACAGTTTTCTCCAAGAGGAGAGAAGAACATATTTTTCATCTAAAACAAATTTTTTATCATTGTCGAAAATATGATATTTCTTTAAATCCTAAGAAATGTGTTTTTGCAGTATTAGAAGGAAATCTATTGGGCCACATAATTTCTAAAAAGGGGATCTCCATAGACCCGAAAAGGATTAAAGCTATTGCACAGATCCCCTTACCCCATAATAAGAATGGCATGCAATATTTCTTGGGGACAATTAATTTTGTGCAAAGGTTTGTGCCTGCTTTTGCTCAAATAGTTAAACCTTTGCAACATATGGTTAAGCAAAGTGTTCAGTATAAATGGAATGAATTAGAGAAGGGTGCATTCAAAAAAATCAAAGAAGCAATATCCCATGCACCTTCCCTCAAAAGTCCTGATTTTGAGAAGGATTTCATTTTATACACTTTTTCTTCAAATAGCTCCCTAGCAGCAGTGCTTACGCAGAAGGAAGAAGGGGGAGATGAGTACCCCATATCATTCATGAGCACTGGCTTACAAGGTGCTGAGTTGAATTACCCTACTGCTGATAAAAAAGCCTACGCATTTTTTAAGGCAGTAAAACAATTCAAGCCATACATACTTAAGAACAGAACCAAAGTAATTGTACCACACACGGAAGTCCGAACTCTTTTTGTGCAGAAAGAGTTAGGAGAAAGGAGAGGAAATTGGGGAACAGCCTTGCAGGAATATGACTTAGAATTTAAACCAGCAACTATCATCAAAGGGCAAGGACTTTGCAAATTAATTCCTGAAAGTCAAGATAATGAATATGGTGATTGGGAGAATGAGGCTGATTTGCATATGATTGATATGTTCCCTATGTTTACAGCCCCAGAATATTTGTACAGATATTTGATACACTATCTCCAATAGGGGTATTTTCTTGAACACTGGAATTCCAAACAAATAAGAGCATTACGTTTGATGTCAGCATCGTATCAGATAATTGACGGAGTGTGTTATAGCGGATTTCACCACACTAGGTGAATCACACATTGTATGGCCTTCCCCTGTCCCGCTGCAGACTCATTAGCCCCTATGGACCATTTTTTGTATTTTGATGTATCATCGACCATCCGTAAAAACATTAGAAAAATGATATACGCGGTTTTTTCCCCGATAACCGCGTACATACGTGGATATTCCCTCTATAGTCACGTACATCGGGATGTGTGCATAATCCAAAATCCTTTGAAACGTTCCTTGACTTGGATCCGACTCATATGACTCCTGGCCTTCCATATGCCTTGATATCGCACGGATTCGAACTTTCAGTATCCATTTGAAAATCTATATAAGGAACCCATTGAGACATTAAAAGCATAAGAGAGAATTGAGAGTATCGAAACTATAGTCCATTGTTGCCAGAACTTATGCTTGAGTCTACATCCCTTTGTCCCTTGAAGCACTGTTGTGTTCTTCCCAAGCTTTCCTTCTCCTAGTAAGCTTGCTATCGAAGTGATGGAGGATTGAGGTGGTGGAGGCCCAAGTGGGGGATTCAGTTTCTCCGGTTCGCAGACGTGCCATCAGAGGTTGTCACTTGTAATCTCTAATTCATATTAATATAAATATATTTTCCTGTCCAGTAATGTGTATTTGAATGAATATTGTATCCATTGGAATATGTCAAATGCTTATACATTATTGATTATATATGCTAGAATAGATATAACACCATGAAATATAGTATGCTTGTATTGTTTACTTTTTGTTGAGGACGTGCTATAACAATTCAAGCTGAAGATTGGAAAGCTCAACGGGGATCTACTTCAACCGTCCGGAATAAGGTACGAGGTTCGATCCTTTAGTGTTAGATGTTTTTATTTCTATTGCATATTGGGAAAGATTGATTTCTGGAGTCTAGCTGTCTGTTGTGGTACCCCAAGCCATAGGAATTTCTCTCCGTAACAGAATTGGTGACTCCACTGGGGAGTTCCTAGTAATTGTCCTTTGGGGGTTGATCTTTTGGCATTCAATGTATTTGAATTTATCTCTCTCTCTTGTTTCTGTGTCGGGTATGTGGGCATGTATGCCTGGTAGAGCCTGATTGGTGTGAATTTAGTCTCAGCCTGTCTGTTTGCCT
Source organism: Pseudotsuga menziesii (assembly GCA_001517045.1). Classification (NCBI taxonomy): domain Eukaryota; kingdom Viridiplantae; phylum Streptophyta; class Pinopsida; order Pinales; family Pinaceae; genus Pseudotsuga; species Pseudotsuga menziesii. The sequence goes on along the minus strand of LPNX010389326.1, from coordinate 72,345 downwards.
GGAATTTTTGCATCTTTTTCTTCCTGTACGCAGGCTTGTTACTTACAGTCGCGTATACACGCGGTTTCCCCTGGGATTTCCGCGTATACACGCGGGTTCACTGTGCACATTCATGTATACCCTGGTTTTTTACCTTTTTATGGAAGATAGTGGATTGCTGGGTGAATGTTGTTAGTTGCTGAGTCTCCTTTGGCACTTCCTGAGTCTGTTAATACCTCTGTTTTTTACCAGAAACGTTTTTTTTAGCCTAAATTTTTTCTTTTAGGAAAGTTCTTGTCATGCAATCTTTGATTTTTTGTTTGAGATTAGTGCATTAGAGTCCTTTGGCCTTAGTTATTTGCTGGAATGCTTTTTATGTGTGCTTGCAGAGTCTGGGGTGGTTAGAATCATTCTTTTACTTTTTGTATCTCTTTATTTTCAAAAAATCCAAAATATTTGCTTATCATCATGCATTGCATTATGCATTTTGCATTGTACTTGCATTAGATCTAGATTTGCTTTGGAGTAATAGTTAGGAATTCATATAGGGAAATTTGCATTCAGCATTTGAAGAAGAAATTGTGCATTCACGTAGTACGCATACCCTGTTTTCATGGACACAATGCATTTGCATTGATTGTTAGGTGTGCATTTTATTTCTTGTTGTGTCATAACACCATTAGTTGCATGACCATATCCTATTTTTGAGTAATAAATCCAAACTAAAATCAACACTAAATAAAATGAATTACACTCTTTTCTTTTTTAGGGTGCACCAACAAGCTTAGGTTTTAGGATCTTGGAATAGTTCATTGAAAGTTAATTCTCCAAGATCACTAAACAACAACAACTAGGTGTCTGTTCAGGGAGTGTGTGAAATCATTTATATAACCAGCGTTCTCAGGAAGCTCCTCTCAAAAGGGATTCAAGCACTAGGCAGTGTGAGCGGTTGTTGATCGGGATAACCCCTGGTTGGTAACTATGTAGCACCGGCGATATAGCCAGGATTGTATTCGTATCTGGGGGCTCTTTCGGGAGTTTCGGGATTTGCTACCCTGCCCATACGGTCATTCCTTCCTGCGAATGTCTGCTTGAGCGTTGATTATATCGAGGTGACCTTAGTGAACTTACCTAGGATATCAAGGGGGTACATGTAGAGGTTATTCTGCATGTGTTCCGGCCAGGTTGGGGTCGGACAGCACAGTCGCTTTATGCGTTGAAGCCAAGGGCCACAATAATTGGTTTCAAACCTCTGCTTGTGGTGACAAGGGCCTCTCAAGCCTCTCCTAGGTGAGACATACTGGCCACATTCAGGAGCTCACTTATCCAAGCCCTTGTTTGCTTGCTTTTGGCTTTATATTTTATAGTGATTGCTCTGTGCACGCTAGTTGGCCTAGGGTTGATGTAAATAGAGAGTCTTTGCTTTTTTGTTGAGTCATTGTGGAGTCGGGTGCGGTTCCGCGCCGTTCTCGTTGGTTAGCAGGACTTCCGCCTTCCACTTCTCCTCCTCCTTTGGGAGAGGGGCCTAGACGGTCAAGGCGGACTATGTCACACATTGATTCACACACCATGGAGGACCATTCGGAGACTATTCCTGAGCCACCTCCTCCTATTCATATTGACGATGGGGAATTTACTCCTACATATGATCCCTCACCTGACCTAGCTAAGATCGGTCCCGTTATTTCCCAGATAGCATCTTTGCATGATAGACCTGCTCACACTAGGCCAGATTCCCCATTGACCCGTTACCGGTATGGAATGTCGGATGATGCCGAGACTCACTTTGACCCTCCTAGAACCAGCTATGGTAGTTATGTTACCACTGGTTTTCCTATGCACGATTTGACATTTCATGTTGAATCCGACTTTGACCCTAACACTATACCTAGGGGCATTCCCATGCCTTACCTTGCGGAGAGGTTTGGGAGTACTAGTCACATTGCACCTTCCATCCCAGCGGTGGAAGCTACATCTTATATACCTTCTAGGTCTAGAGTTAGTGATCCCATAGCGATACCAGGTTCTAGACGAGTGACGATAGGCACTAGCACATATCTTCTTACAGAGATTCCTTCGTCCTCGCTTCCGAGTTCTTCAAATGCAAACCCTCCACCTTACTCTCGTGGTCCTTCGAGTCGGCACGTAGCTACGAGTCAGATCCGTATTGCGATTACTAGACCTATTTTGTCTCAAGCCTACATACCACCCGTAGTTTCGGGAGGTTATGTTCATGTTTCTAGAGGTTAGGTTGCTACTTCCTCGACATATATCCCTACTTCCGGTATGTATATTCCTACTTCCGGAATGTATATTCCTACCTATGGAGTGTCTCATGGGGCATCGCAAGCGATGACCTATGGACCCTACTATGGGGCACAGTATGGACAGGGCTCTTCACATTACGGAGGCGGGTATTCACAACCTACTTACTCTCCTAACTATGGCTTTGTAGATCCTACTAGTCAAGGTCCACCTCATTATGCGACTTCCACGCCACCCTATACGAGTCATACAGGAGGAGGTCACTATGGCCAAGGTCATGGTGGTAATCAATCCTATATGGACCAAGGAGTGGTCCCTAGACCTCATCATGCTAAGCTCCCTTTCCTCGCGACACTCAATTTACCTGACTTATCGAGAGTTACGAACGATCCTATGGCTCATGATCCAGCTTGGCCGGCTATCCCTACCAAGCTTCCTTCGGACATACCTAAGTTCGAAGGAAAACCAGGAGAGGATCCGAGTGAACACGTTACGACATTCCACCTATGGTGCTCTTCCAATTCATTGCATCAGGACTCAGTCCGTTTGAGACTATTTCAACGCACCCTTACAGGGCCTACGGTGAAATGGTATATAGAGTTACCTAGGGGTGCCTTTACTTTGTTCGATGACCTTGCGATGACTTTCCTTAATCACTTCCAGCTACCGGTACGATATGATGTTGGTACTGAACTCTTGTCGACATTTCAGCAAGATAAAGCCACCCATATTTTTGATCATATTCAGGAGTGGCGTAGACGGAAGAGATTAATCAAAGCCTTTATACCGCCGAAATTCCTCCTTGAGTGGTTCCTCAAATATTTATTGCCATATATCGCGAAGGATGTTTCCACATCCAGAGTTCAGAATGAGGAACAAGCCATCTCTAGGGCGCAGGAACTAGACTTGATCTATGCTCATTCTGGTTTGTTATATGAGATTATACCTAATGCCCCTCGTTCTAGTTTTGATCCCAAGGTCAAACCTGGACCACATGCCGATGGCATTGTGGGTAGTGCAAGTAAGAAACCTGTAGGTTCGGTTGTGAAACAAGTTTCTCAGTTGTCAATCAACCAATCTGCCTCGGGACAAGCTACGGCTTCATCTCAGCCTGCCCAAATGGTGAATGTACTTGCTGTGCAATCGTCCAACCAGAAAGGTAACCAGCAACCTGGACGGAATAGAAAAAATGGTAAAAACAATAATAAGAAGGGTGGGAATAAAAATGAGAATGCCAACAATAATGACAAGAACAATAAAAATGCTGGGGGGGAAAAGTAGAATAAACGTAAGGTTAAGTTTCCTTGCAAGCTTTGTAAGGACGATCACCTCACTTACTTGTGCCCTAGGATGGATGAAGCTTCGAAGTTCATAGCACAGGGCCCAGCTGTGTTAACGAACCCTTTACCGCATAACCAAAATATGAAATCGGAGTCCCATGATCAATCTAGTGATGAAGATCCACCTGAAACTAGTGGTCGTGGGTGCATTAATATGGTCTGTGCCGCGAAAGTTGTGACGCGTGCGAAATATTATTCTTCGTCACAACCCAACCCAGGAAAAGAACCTGATCCACCAGGAAACCCTTTGCGTATTGAGAAACTTGTAGATAAACCTGAGGCTGCACCTCGCATTCCTAAGGGGGTACTTAAGCGTTTGGGGCATAATCCAAATCCGCGAGCCGCCCAGAACTATTCAGTTGTCGCGGACTTGGGTCATACTCCTTGTGTGATGTCTGCATTGGAAGTGCTTCAGAGTTGTTCGTCGCAAAGGAAGGCTTTGCTTTCCGCTCTTGGTGTGAATGGTGATGATTCTTCCTGAGTGATCAAACTTGAAACCACAGGACATCAGCCTCGCTTGCCCTACTATGTGTCCCTTTTGGTGCATGTAGAATGTCTTAATATGATCGTCAAGCGTACTGTGATTGACGAGGGCGCTACTGCTTCTGTGATGTCTTTGTCTTGTTGGAAGGGTCTTGGTTCTCCTGAGTTGTCAAAGTCTATGACCATGTTAACTGCTTTTGATGGGAGATCGTTTAGGCCGCACGGTATCCTTCCTTCTCTTAAAGTCCATTTGGGAAGGAAGACCGTTGCGATAGAGGTCGAGGTGGTTGATGTCCCCCTTGACTATAATCTCTTACTGGGAAGGAATTGGATGTATAGTATGCAAGCCGTTGCATCTTCCGTATTTCGCGTTGTATGATTTCCTCATAATGGGAATATTGTAACGATTGATCAGATGACATTCAAGAATCCGCCTGTTAGTGCATCTTCAGAAGCTTCGGTTCCAAAAGTTGAACATTCCCAGCCGGCAACTGGGAGTGTGGGTGTAGGTATGTATCTGTCCCTCATGGGAACCTTTAGTTGTCCTCCACTCGTCCTCATGATAGGAGCTAGTTTCGATGGTGCTTCCACGTCTACAAGATCGGTGCCTTTTCGCACAAGTCATATGGGAGATCCTTGGATTCTTCCTTCACCGAGTCCTTTGAGTGAGGCCATTGAGATGAGTGTGCTGTTTCCTGCAGCCATGATAGCTTACCAAGCTAATCTTCAATCTGTTGCAGAGCCTTGTTCTTCTTCTTCACGGACAGAGGAGGAAGACCCCTATGTGCTGCCGTCGGGGGCAGTACAGTCTTCTCATGCCCACGCCTGCCTTGATGCGGTTGTCCCTTCAGATGAAGTGATTATCGAGGCTAGGTTGGGCGTTGAGCCACCATGGGAGAAATTCTATCATAGATCGGAATTTCTTCCCGAGCTTGACCGTGTGGCGAGTGAGGATATTCCTTCGTTGAATTTAGCCGTGGAACTCTTACCAAACACTTCACCTTTGGAGGAGCGTTTGGTTCACCTTGAGCAACTCGATGAGCAGCGTAGAGATGCCTTGGTGACTCTAGAGGTTAATAAGCGTCGCGTGAAGGCCCAATATGATAAGTCTGTCCGTCCGAGAGTGTTTAGTGAGGGAGACTTGATCCTTTTGTGGGATCAATCGAAAGAACCCTTGGGGGCAGGGAAGTTCAATCCTATGTGGCGTGGTCCTTACGTGGTCAAGCGTGTATTAGAGAAGGGTGCCTACGAGTTAGTGGATTATGAAGGGACAGTCTTGGTGAAGCCTAGATATGGGCTCTATCTTAAAAAATACTATGCATGATCTTTAGCCAAGGCTGTTGGTTGTATATTATTGTACATCTTTTTTGCATAGTTAGGTCTTGTTTATCGTGATTGGGTTTGTGATTAGTTTCCATTTCTTGTGGCAGATGTCCATGGAATCTTCCACCTACATAGGATTTGTGGATGGTGCAAGCCGTCACACTCAACACTCAGCCTCAGCTGCTTGGGTGATTTTTACTCCTATGGGTCGTGTACTGTCTTTAGGAGGTGTGTGTCTATGGCCATCTTCCAACAATGTTGTTGAATATAGTGTCGTTATCGAGCTTCTGCGGGATGCCATTTCACATGGTATTCTCTCTCTTGAGGTACGTCTTGATTCAGAGTTAGTAGTGTCACAGCTAAATGGTTTGTACCATGTTAGAGATCCGACGTTATTGAGGAGATTCTTACGTGTGAGATTGCTAGAACGACAATTTGAGAACATAACATATATACACATTCCAAGAAATTTTAATCAAATTGATGACTCATATGCTAACTATGTGTTAGATTGGCATTTGTTTCATTCATTATAAATTAATCATAAACACAATTTTTACACATGTAAATAAATAAACCGATCACCATAAAACTTTTTTATATACATCAAAAATGTGGTAATACATAGTGTCATAATACAAAATTGGGGCTTTGAAAGCCACCATCATATACACGGTAGTACAAAATAGATACACTCCCAGGTGTCTAGTCCTATGGAGGTGGATGAGGGTTGTGATCATGATATGTCACCACGGCTCTAGCTAGCCACCGGAATAAAGGCACCCATGCGCGTGGTACACCAACCACCTGTCTCTGCATAGCCTCAGGTAAGTCCTCGACTTGCGCCATGGGAATCCTATGAGTCAGTCGCACAAAGTTGGTATGGGTGCTTTGGAGCATCCGCTCCGCATCCACACCGGTGATATCGTCTCCTCTTCACCTCCGTCTATGACGTGGGAAGCTCTCTGGATGTCGTGGTCCCACATATGCACATGAATGGTAGATGTCACTATGTATTGTCACCCAAAAACATGTATTTTTTATTCCATTAATCAAGAAAACACAAAAAAAATTAAAAACTTCAAAAATTTTAAAAAGAGTAAGGGTCAAGATTCGTTGCCTATGTCTCCATATGCTGATCCTAGTGGTAATGGCATGTCCGGGTCTCCCCGGAAGTCTATCCCTGCATAAGGGTAGTCCTCTATGGCAACAATCTGTCGTCGCCACCATGGAAAAAAGTATGCTGGATAAGGGTTGGCCACCCTACCACCCCCCAGTCTGCGCATCACGTCTGCCCAACGTCGTTGGGCCGGATCTCGAACCCCGTGGAGAGGAACATCCACTCTAGGGCTCAATCTTGGAACACGCTTGAAGAAAAATGTGCTCAAGATACTATTGAACCCAAAGTTCCATATCCTACCTGCCTTGCACTCAGTGAGCTGATGTTTCATGTTGCTCAGTAGGGAAGTACTCCAGTCATAGATGGTCGGTGTCATGCACTCCACCGCATAGAACATCAGTGGCTGAGAGGCCTGATGGAGTGATGTTAAGCCTCCTATCCAGCCCAGCATCAGTAGTATGGCCTTTAGGCCCAGTACCTGTATAGCGTTGGTGGGAACTTGGCTCCCCACCTTCTCCATCTCTGGGTAGCAGTACACAGCTATGTACTCGTCGATAGTCAGCCCATGACCTGGCCCTCCGCGGGCACGAAGGTTCACCATCTCACCTCGCCGTGATAGACCTGTGATAAAGTAGATATCCTCCACCTCAATGGTGAGGGACATGCCGTCTAGCCGAAAGGACTCTGAGTCCGGATCCCAATAGTCTACAAGCATCTGTAGTAGTCCCAGTTTGGCCCTCAAGCCTCCTAGGCACCAAAACATGTAGAGTTCACACCTTCTTAGAGCTTGAGCCTTTCTGTCAGCCCTTACTGCTTCCTCTACATCACCATGCTCGCGTTCTCGCCACTCTAGCACCATCCTGCATGAGAGTTTGACCAAAATGTCCATTAGATTCTTAGAAATCCTTATGCGCGGCGTCATACGCGGCTGTTTTGAAAACAGCCACGTATGTACGCGGTTTCTGGTCCCTTTTCCACGTATAGCCTACCCTATACGCGGAAAAAAAACTCGATACCCGCGTGGACCGTAGCGCTCATGTAAGTTTGGCCTTTAAAAATTCATGTGACCATGAAAAATTATAAAATTTGTATTGAAATGCAAGCAGAGAACATGAGTAAATACCTGGAAGAATCGGTTGTGAATTCCACCGGCTGGATCTCCTGGAATTTGCAGTTGAATATCAGAGCTCAAATGGGTAAAAGTTTCAAATGATTTATATTTTTTACTATTTATAGAAAATATTTCAAATATTTGAAAATTTTTACCCCCTTTCCTATAGTTTTGACCGTTTCTGACCTAATCTGTGATGTAGAAGACCATTTTTAGCGATGTTTCATCCTTTGGATTGACTCGTTCGTACTGATCTCAGGTATAACGTCTATACTGGCATATAGGTTAGGTTCACCACCGTTTGCATTTTGCATGACCTTATGACCATGTCACTATATCCTTAGGTACGAACCCACTCTATTATGTCACAGAACCTTCTTGCTGCTATAGAAGTGGCATGATATGAGTGGTAGAGCCTCACCTTACATGGGTACCCTAGTTAGTGCCTTATTTGCATTTGGTGCCCATGCCGATGTTTCCCCCTTTAGGGTGTGGGAGTCCGTTGTATAGTATTGCCATGACATTTAGCAAGAGCCTCATACTCCTCTTGATCTTATGCTGGCCAGGACCCCCCCGGACTCCCCTTATATCAAGTTGTGGATGCATTATCATGAGCTTTTCCTGTCTTATTGAGCTTTATGCCGGCTCCCCTGACATTGCGTTTCAGCCATATAGCCCGAGCTTGTCTCATGTCTAGCCATGCAGAGCCTTTATTTATATCCCTCGCAGCTTGATTCCCTTTTTACCGGGAGGGGATTTTCCCCCGAGTGTCGATATCCTACACATGTATCCTTGCATTGAGCATAGGTATGTTCCACTGCTTGGAACTAGTTTGTTTGCCCTAAATGACACTCGTTTCCTCCTAGTTTGTAACTCTAAAGCTAGTTTATTCTTTTTTCAAGCTTTTCAAATAACTGAAAAAGACCAAAAAAATCAAAAAACCAAAAAGTCGGACAAGAAAATATATTATCTTTGGCAGCTGTCGAGTCGTGTCGCCTTCGAACAGAGCACTGTATATCACATCCATTGGTTGGGTTATAGTTTGACTTAGGAGCTGTACTCATTTATCTAAGTTTTATCTCCACCGACTGGTTAAGCTTCCAGTCCCTATGGAGCCTCTATTGATGCCTCCTGCATCATAGAGATGCCCCAGTTTGTATATCAAGTCTATGCTGCCTTCATTCAGTCACCATACGTAGTTATGCTCTTGTTCGAAGGAAGTTGAAACCTGAGTCGGCCATTCCTCAGTTATCTTGACTTTGCATGTCGGCCATTCCCGATATAGTTACTGGGTCGTGCACCCTATGATAGAGTTCTTCCATATTATACAGCCTTGCTGAGTACCTCGTGTTGGATGATGGGGAATGCCTTAATGCCCTCCTTCCAGCAAATTTCATCCCATCAACTTCAGATCATTTATTCTGGGATTGGAGTCTAGAGTCATTTTGAGTGCCTTGAGACTTGCAGCCATCAGTGGCAGGTTCTCTCGCCATCGACAGTTTTGGGAATACATCAATGTCCCCTGATCGATCGATTCTCTCAAGTGTTCGACCTCAACCATTTATTCACACTTGTTAGTTTGCACTCTAGTACCTTGATTCCCATTTTCATTATTGGTGGGTGATCTCGCGTCTGTTAACGGTATACATCAATGACCGGTAATCAGATGATGGAATACTATGTTCGACCTCGACACCTCTATTCGCATTGTAGGCAATGTACTCGTAGCGGTTTATGTAGAATACCTTCCAGATTGGTGGTATCCACTATATGCTACCTCCTTGATCGTGCCAGTGTTCATTAGATTTCAACTCTCATGACTTGTTCCAGTATATGTCAGACATTTCCAGCCACTATGGAGATCTTGATCTGTTATATATCTTCAGCCTTTGTGGAGATCATTGTAATTTGTATATCTTCATCATGGAGATTCTGATCTATCTATATTGTACGTGGCGATGACCACATCTATGTGTTATCATGTTTCATGCCTATTCATGGCCATTGTACTCTTATGTATCCGGGACTGCTATATGTATTCGCAGTTATATGCAGAGTTCTATTACGGTATTATGCTGATTTGGTGGCTGGTCTTCCATTTGGGTACCTTCATCACTTCACTTTTGGGATGGACTTATAATGTATTTTGGCCATCGTATAACCCCTCTGATCTCATACATTAGGGGGGATCTGTTATAGCGGATTTCACCACACTAGGTGAATCACACATTGTATGGCCTTCCCCTATCCCGCTGCAGACTCATTATCCCCTATGGACCAATTTTTGTCTTTTGATGTATCATCAACCATCCCTAAAAACATTAGAAAAATCATATACATGGCCTTTTCCCCGATAACCGCGTACATACGTAGATATTCCCTCTATAGTCGCATACATTGGGATGTGTGCATAATCCAAAATTCTTTGGAACGTTCCTTGACTTGGATCCGACTCATATGACTCCTGGCCTTCCATATGCCTTGATATCGCATGGATTCGACCTTTCAGTATCCATTTGAGAAGCTATATAAGGAACCCATTGAGACATTGAAACAATAAGAGAGAATTGAGAGTATCGAAACTATAGTCCATTGTTGCCAGAACTTATGCTTGAGTCTGCATCCCTTTGTCCCTTGGAACACTGTTGTGTTCTTCCCAAGCTTTCCTTCTGATAGTAAGCTTGCTATCGAAGTGATGGGGGATTGAGGTGGTGGAGGCCCAAGTGGGGGATTCAGTTTCTCCGGTTCGCAGACGTGCCGTCAGAGGTTGTCACTTGTAATCTCTAATTCATATTAATAGAAATATCTTTTCCTGTCCAATAATGTCTATTTGAATGAATATTGTATCCATTGGAATATGTCAAATGCTTATACATTATTGATTATATATGCTAGAATAGATCTAACACCATGAAATATAGTATGCTTGTATTATTTACTTGTTGTTGAGGACGTGCTATAACAATTCAAGCTGAAGATTGGAAAGCTCAATGGGGATCTACTTCAACCGTCCGGAATAAGGTACGAGGTTCGATCCTTTAGTGTTAGATGTTTTTATTTCTATTGCATATTGGGAAAGATTGATTTCTGGAGTCTAGCTGTCTGTTGTGGTACCCCAAGCCATAGGAATTTCTTTCCGTAACAGAATTGGCGACTCCGCTGGGGAGTTCCTAGTAATTGTCCTTTGGGGGTTGATCTTTTGGCATTCAATGTATTTGAATTGCTCTCTCTCTCTTGTTTCTGTGTCGGGTATGGGGGCATGTATGCCTAGTAGAGCCTGATTGGTGTGAATTTAGTCTCAACCTGTCTGTTTTCCTGGAATTTTTGCATCTTTTTCTTCCTGTACGCGGGTTTGTTACTTACATTCGCGTATACACGCAGTTTCCCCTGGGATTTCCGCGTATACACGCGGGTTCACTGCGCACAGTCGCATATACCCTGGTTTTTTACCTTTTTGTGGAAGATAGTGGATTGCTGGGTGAATGTTGTTAGTTGCTGAGTCTCCTTTGGCACTGCCTGAGTCTGTTAATACCTCTGTTTTTGACCAGAAACGTTTTTTTTTAGCCTAAATTTTTTCTTTTAGGAAAGTTCTTGTCATGCAATCTTTGATTTTTTGTTTGAGATTAGTGCATTAGAGTCCTTTGGCCTTAGTTCTTTGCTGGAATGATTTTTATGTGTGCTTGCAGAGTCTGGGGTGGTTAGAATCATTCTTTTGCTTTTTGTATCTCTTTATTTTCAAAAAATCCAAAATATTTGCTTATCATCATGCATTTTGCATTGTACTTGCATTAGATCTAGATTTGCTTTGGAGTAATAGTTAGGAATTCATATAGGGAAATTTGCATTCAGCATTTGAAGAAGAAATTGTGCATTCACGTAGTACGCATACCCTTTTTTCATGGACACAATGCATTTGCATTGATTGTTAGGTGTGCATTTTACTTCTTGTTGCGTCATAACACCATCAGTTGCACGACCATATCCTATTTTTGAGTAATAAATCCAAACTAAAATCAACACTAAATAAAATGAATTACACTCTTTTCTTTTTTAGGGTGCACCAACAAGCTTAGGTTTTAGGATCTTGGAATAGTTCATTGAAAGTTAATTCTCCAAGATCACTAAACAACAACAACTAGGTGTCTGTTCAGGGAGTGTGTGAAATCCTTTATATAACCAGCGTTCTCAGGAAGCTCCGCTCAAAAGGGATTCAAGCACTAGGCAGTGTGAGCGGTTGTTGATCGGGATAACCCCTGGTTGGTAACTGTGTAGCACCGGCGATATAGCCAGGATTGTATTCGTATCTGGGGGCTCTTTCGGGAGTTTCGGGATTTGCTACCCTGCCCATACGGTCATTCCCTCCTGCGACAGTCCACTTGAGCGTTGATTATATCGAGGTGACCTTAGTGACCTTACCTAGAATATCAAGGGGGTACATGTAGAGGTTATTCTGCATGTGTCCCGGCCAGGTTGGGGTCGGACAACACAGTCGCTTTATGCGTTGAAGCTGAGGGCCACAATAATTGGTTTCGAACCTCCGCTTGTGGTGACAAGGGCCTCTCAAGCCTCTCCTAGGCGAGACATACCGGCCACATTCGGGAGCTCACTTATCCAAGCCCTTGTTTGCTTTCTTTTGGCTTTAGATTTTTTAGTGATTGCTCTGTGCACGCTAGTTGGCCTAGGGTTGACGTAAATAGAGAGTCTTTAATTTTTTGTTGAGTCATTGTGGAGTCGGGTGCGGTTCCGCGTCGTTCTCGTCGGTTAGCAGGACTTCCGCCTTCCACTTCTCCTCCTCCTTTGGGAGAGGAGCCTAGACGGTCTAGGCGGACTATGTCACACATTGATTCACACACCATGGAGAATCATTCAGAGACTATTCCTGAGCCACCTCCTCCTATTCCTATTGACGATGGGGAATTTACTCCTACATATGATCCCTCACCTGACCTAGCTGATATCGGTCCCATTATTTCCCAGATAGGATCTTTGCATGATAGACCTGCTCACACTAGGCCAAATTCCCCATTGACCCGTTACCGGTATGGAATGCCGGATGATGCCAAGACTCACTTTGACCCTCCTAGCACCAGCTATGGTAGTTATGTTACCACTGGTTTTCCTATGCACGATTTGACATTTCATGTTGAATCCAACTTTGACCCTAACACTATACTTGGGGGAATTCCCATGCCTTACCTTGCGGAGAGGTTTGGGAGTACTAGTCACATTGCACCTTCCATCCCAGCGGTGGAAGCTACATATTATATACCTTCTAGGTCTAGAGTTAGTGATCCCATAGCGATACCAGGTTCTAGACTAGTGACGATAGGCACTAGCACATATCTTCTTACAGAGATTCCTTCGTCCTCGCTTCCGAGTTCTTCAAATGCAAACCCTCCACCTTACTCTCGTGGTCCTTCGAGTCGGCACGTAGCTACGAGTCAGATCTGTACTACGATTACTAGACCTATTGTGTCTCAAGCCTACATACCACCCGTAGTTTCGGGAGGTTATGTTCATGTTTCTAGATGTCAGGTTGCTACTTCCTCGACATATATCCGTACTTCCGGTATGTATATTCCTACTTCCAGAATGTATATTCCTACCTATGGAGTGTCTCATGGGGCATCGCAAGCAATGACCTATGGACCCTACTATGGGGCACAGTATGGACAGGGCTCTTCACCTTACAGAGGCGGGTATTCACAACCTGCTTACTCTCCTAACTATGGCTTTGTAGCTCCTACTAGTCAAGGTCCACCTCATTATGCGACTTCCACACCACCCTATACGAGTCATACAGGAGGAGGTCACTATGGCCAAGGTCATGGTGGTAATCAATCCTATATGAACCAGGGAGAGGTCCCTAGACCTCATCATGCTAAGCTCCCTTTCCTCGCGACACTCAATTTACCTGACTTATCGAGACTTACGAACGATCCTGTGGCTCATGACCCGGCTTGGCCGGCTGTCCCTACCAAGATTCCTTCAGAAATACCTAAGTTCGAAGGCAAACCAGGAGAGGATCCGAGTGAACACGTTACGACATTCCACCTATGGTGCTCTTCCAATTCATTGCATCAGGACTCAGTCCGTTTGAGACTATTTCAACGCACCCTTACAGCGCCTGCGGCGAAATGGTATATAGAGTTACCTAGGGGTGCCTTTACTTTGTTCGACGACCTTGCGATGACTTTCCTTAATCACTTCCAGCTATCGGTACGATATGATGTTGGTACTGAACTCTTGTCGACATTTCGGCAAGATAAAGCCACCCATATTTTTTATCATATTCGTGAGTGGCGTAGACGGAAGAGATTAATCAAAGCCTTTATACCGCCGGAATTCCTCCTTGAGTGGTTCCTCAAATCTTTATTTCCATATATCGCGAAGGATGTTTACACATCCAGAGCGCAGAATGAGGAACAAGCCATCTTTAGGGCACAGGAACTAGACTTGATCTATGCTCAGTCTGGTTTGTTATATGAGATTATACCTAATGCCCCTCATTCTAGTTTTGATCCCAAGGTCAAACCTGGACCACATGCCGATGGCATTGTGGGTAGTGCAAGTAAGAAACCTGCAGGTTCCATTGTGAAACAAGTTTCTCAGTTGTCAATCAACCAATCTGCCTCGGGACAAGCTACGGCTTCATCTCAACCCGCCCAAACGGCGAATGTACTTGCTATGCAATCGTCCGACCAGAAAGGTAACCAGCAACCTGGACGGAATAGAAAAAAGGGTAAAAACAATAATAAGAAGGGTGGGAATAAATATGAGAATGCCAACAATAATGACAAGAACAATAAAAATGCTGGGGGGGACAAGCAGAATAAACGTAAGGTTAAGTTTCCTTGCAAGCTTTGTAAGCACGATCACCTCACTTACTTGTGCCCTAGGATGGATGAAGCTTCGAAGTTCATAGCACAGGGCCCAGCTATGTTAACGAACCCTTTACCGCATAATCAAAATATGAACTCGAAGTCCCATGATCAATCTAGTGATGAAGATCCACCTGAAACTAGTGGTCGTGGGTGCATTAATATGGTCCGTACCGCGAAAGTTGTGACGCGTGCGAAAGATTATTCTTCGTCACAACCCAACCCAGGCAAAGAACCTGATCCACCAGGAACCCCTTTGCTATTGAGAAACCTGCGGATAAACCTGAGGCTGCACCTCGCATTCCTAAGGGGGTACTTAAGCGTTCAGGGCATAATGCAAATGCCCGAGCCGCCCAGAACTATTCAGTTGTCGAGGACTTGGGTCATACTCCTTGTGCAATGTCTACATTGGAAATGCTTCAGAGTTGTCCATCGCAAAGGAAGGCTTTGCTTTCCGCTCTTGGTGTGAATGGTGATGATTCTTCCTCAGTGATCAAATTTGAAACCGCAGGACATCAGCCTCGCTTGCCCTACTATGTGTCCCTTTTGGTGCATGTAGAATGTCTTAATATGATCGTCAAGCGTACTGTGATTGACGAGGGTGCTGCTGCTTCTGTGATGTCTTTATCTTGTTGGAAGGGTCTTGGTTCTCCTAAGTTTTCAAAGTCTACGACCATGTTAACTGCTTTTGATGGGAGATCGTTTAGGCCGCACGGTATCCTTCCTTCTCTTAAAGTCCGTTTGGGAGGGAAGACCGTTGCGATAGAGGTCGAGGTGGTTGATGCGCCCCTTGACTACAATCTCTTACTGGGAAGGAATTGGATGTATAGTATGCAAGCCGTTGCGTCTTCCGTATTTCGCGTTGTATGCTTTCCTCATAATGGGAATATTGTAACGATTGATCAGATGACATTCAAGAATCCGCCTGTTAGTGCATCTTCGGAAGCTTCGGTTCCAAAAGTTGAACATTCCCAGCCGGCAACTGGGAGTGTGGGTGTAGGTATGTATCTGTTCCTCATGGGAACCTTTAGTTGTCCTGCACCCGTCCTCATGATAGGAGCTAGTTTCGATGGTGCTTCCACATCTACGAGATCGGTGCCTTTTCGCACAAGTCATATGGGAGATCCTTGGATTCTTCCTTCACCGAGTCCTTCGAGTGAGGCCATTGAGATGAGTGTGCCATTTCCTGCAGCCATGATAGCTTACCAAGCTAATCTTCAATCTGTTGCAGAGCCTTGTTCTTCTTCTTCACGGACAGAGGAGGAAAACCCCTATGTGCTGCCGTCGAGGGCAGTACAGTCTTCTCATGCCCACTCCTGCCTTGATGCGGTTGTCCCTTCAGATGAAGTGATTATCGAGGCTAGGTTGGGAGTTGAGCCACCATGGGAAAAATTATATCATAGATTGAAATTTCTTCCCGAGCTTGACCGTGTGGCGAGTGAGGAGATTTCTTCGTTGAAGTTAGCCGTGGAACTCTTACCAGACACTTCACCTTTGGAGGAGCGTTTGGTTCACCTTGAGCAACTCGATGAGCAGCGTAGAGATGCCTTGGTGACTCTAGAGGTTAATAAGCGTCACGTGAAGGCCCAATACGATAAGTCTGTCCATCCGAGAGTGTTTAGTGAGGGAGACTTGGTCCTTTTGTGGGATCAATCGAAAGAACCTTTGGGGGCAAGGAAGTTCAATCCTATGTGGCGTGGTCCTTACGTGGTCAAGCGTGTATTAGAGAAGGGTGCCTACGAGTTAGTGGATTACGAAGGGACAGTCTTGGCGGAGCCTAGAAATGGGCTCTGTCTTAAAAAATACTATGCATGATCTTTAGCCAAGGCTGTTGGTTGTATATCATTGTACAGCTTTTTTGCATAGTTAGGTCTTGTTTATCGTGATCGGGTTTGTGATTAGTTTCCATTTCTTGTGGCAGATGCCAATGGAATCTTCCACCTACATAGGATTCGCGGATGGTGCAAGCCATCACACTCAACACTCAGCCTCAGCTGCTTGGGTGATTTTTACTCCTATGGGTCATGTACTGTCTTCAGGAGGTGTATGTCTACGGCCATCTTCCAACAATGGTGTTGAATATAGTGTCGTTATCGAGCTTCTGCGGGATGCCATTTCGCATGGTGTTCTCTCTCTTGAGGTACGTCTTGATTCAGAGTTAGTATTGTCACAGCTAAATGGTTTGTACCATGTTAGAGATCCGATGTTATTGAGGAGATTCTTACGTGTGAGATTGCTAGAACGGCAATTTGAGAACATAACATATATACACATTCCAAGAAATTTTAATCAAATTGCTGACTCATATGCTAACTATGTGTTAGATTGGCATTTGTTTCATTCATTATAAATTAATCATAAACACAATTTTTACACATGTGAATAAATAAACCGATCACCACAAAACGTTTTGATATACATCAAAAATGTGGTAATACATAGTGTCATAATACAAAATTGGGGCTTTGAAAGCCACCATCATATACACGGTAGTACAAAATAGATACACTCATAGGTGTCTAGTCCTATGGAGGTGGATGAGGGTTGTGATCATGATATGTCACCACGGCTCTAGCTAGCTACCGGAATAAAGGCACCCATGCGCGTGGTACACCAACCACCTGTCTCTGCATAGCCTCAGGTAAGTCCTCGACTTGCGCCATGGGAATCCTATGAGTCAGTCGCACAAAGTTGGTATGGATGCTTTGGAGCGTCCGCTCCGCATCCACACCGGTGATATCGTCTCCTCTTCCCCTCCGTCTATGACGTGGGAAGCCCTCTGGTCACCGTGGTCCCACATCTACACATGAATGGTAGATGTCACTATGTATTGTCACCCAAAAACATGTCTTTTTTATTCCATTAATCAAGAAAACACAAAAAAATTAAAAACTTCAAAAATTTTAAAAAGAGTAAGGGTCGAGATTCGTTACCTATGTCTCCATATGCTGATCCTGGTGGTAATGGCATGTCCGGGTCTCCCCGGAAGTCTATCCCTGCATAAGGGTAGTCCTCTATGGCAACAATCTGTCGTCGCCACCATGGAAAAAAGTCTACTGGATAAGGGTTAGCCACCCTACCACCCCCCAGTCTGTGCATCGCGTCTGCCCAACGTCGTTGGGCCGAATATCGAACCCCGTGGAGAGGAACATCCACTCTAGGGCTCAATCTTGGAACACGCTCGAAGAAAAACATGCTCAAGATACTGCTGAACCCGAAGTTCCATATCCTACCTGCCTTGCACTCACTGAGCTGATGTTTCATGTTCCTCAGTAGGGAAGTGCTCCAGTCATAGATGGTTGGTGTCATGCACTCCACCC
>LPNX010389326.1:0-51061 GCA_001517045.1 Pseudotsuga menziesii | reverse complement strand
TTAGTGTTAGATGTTTTTATTTCTATTGCATATTGGGAAAGATTGATTTCTGGAGTCTAGGTGTCTGTTGTGGTACCCCAAGCCATAGGAATTTCTCTCCATAACAGAGTGACTTTCAGGAAGAATTACGATGGAGTATTTCTTAGATGTTTGGAACGGGAGGATGCATCCAAGGTCATCAAAGAATTGCATGATGTCCCTACTGGAGTTCATTTTTTAGGAGATAATAAAGTGCACAATATTCTAAGGGTTGGATCCTATTTGTCGACTTTGTTTAAATACGCTCACACTTACGTAAGGAAATGTGACACATGCCAAAGGAGCAGTAGGAGACAGGAAAAGGTAGATGGGCCATTACAACCAGTTATTATTTCTGAACCATTCAAGCAATGGGGAATTGATATTATTGGAGAAATAAATCCAAACTATTCATTGCAACACAAGTACATCCTCACGGCCACGGATTATTTTACCATATGGGTGGAAGCTATCCCGTTTTGAAAAGTAAACGAAGATGCAGTCATAGATTTCTTACAAGACCATATTATGACCAGGTTTGGGGTTCTAATTTCAATGGTTTTTGACAATGCATCTTACTTTTCGTCAATTAAAATCACTGCATTTTCTAACGAGAAAGGAATGAAATTACATTATTCTGCTAACTATTACCCACAAGGTAACAGATTAGCTAAATCAACTAATAAAAATCTCAATATAAATTTAAAGAAAATTGTCATAGAAAACCAGAGAAGCTGACATATAGCTCTTCCTAATGCACTTTGGGATGATCGAGTCACACCCAAGAACTCTTTAGGTGTGTCACCCTATACTTAGTTTATGGAAAGGATGATATCTTGCCCCCTAACATTTTTTTGTCTTCTTCTCAATTATCCCAAGCATCCAGACAATCTAGTAGTGAGGTTTTACAAGCCCAAATTGATACTTTGCTAAAATTAGAAGAGTCTAGATATAAGTCTAAGGAAAGGTTTAAACACCAGCAAGATATTGTGAAAAGATGGTTTGACAAGCACAAGTCCAAGAATAAAGAGTTTGAAGTAGGAAATTTGGTTTTGAAGTGGGATCACCCGCATGACGAAAAGGGAAATCACACTAAGTTTCAACATCTGTGGATAGGCCTATTTCAGATTGCAGAAAATCTAGCCCCCTCGACATACAAGTTATAGGATTTAAAGGGGTGGGAAGAGAATCTACCTGTCAATGGTTTGGTTCTCAAGCCTTATTTTACTTAATGCATTTGAGTTATTTTGTACATAAATAAACCTTTTGTGTTTGTTTTGATTCTTTTTGTAGTTATGTTTGTGCTGATTACTTTCTTGGCATCTGATTTATTTTAGTTTGTTTTTATTTTCTTTATTTTGGTTTCAAATAAGCTAGCGCACCTTTAGGAATTTGGCGGACATTGGAATTTGGACAAACTGTAAACATCTGACCAAGGAGATGCTTATTGGATTTACCTGTATCAAAAAATGTATAATGATAAGATTCTTTAATTTGATAGACTATTTATAGGGAGGTTAATTTATGAACACATTGAAGTCCCGTTTTAAACCTTGTTAAATAACTAAGGTAAGAGGAGTCTGGAATACTATTTTGGGGCTCCATCCACTTCACATTAAAATCTATCCTAGGAAGCTAACAGCAATGGACCCACAAAAAGGAAGCAGGATGAACAGATGTATGGTATTGAAAATGATCCCATGCTGCAAATAAAATCCAAAAGGGTTAAAAGAGTCGAAATTTCCCAGAAAGAAAGCATGTATCAAAAGATATACTAAACAAAATCAGTAAGATAATGAGATCGCTCAAAGGTTCTTCTTCGTCCGTGAGCTGAAAAGAAAATCATCTCTCACATAAAAGGACACCATAGATGGAAGAACCTAAATCAAACTTAAAATGAAATGAGCAATCCGGGGAGACTCAAAAGGACAAAAGTCTAAAAGCATCAAAAGAATGCAACAGGCATGGGAATGAGGAACAAACGAATACACATGTTCACACTCTGTTACAATCATGTGGTTTCTTAGCCATAAGAAACCGAATGCATAGGTAAATGAACCCCATATTTTGGCCTCATAATAGTTATGAGGACTCTAAAAACCTGGCTACCCTCCTAGCAAACTATAATCAATGTTAAAGTTCTAAATCTTACATTCCTAGAAGGGTCTAGACATCTTAAAGAAATCCTAAAAAATTTTGGGATGAGATGGTCTTACAGAATACCATAAAGCAGTTTCTGGTTAAAATTTAGTTTTCCAGATATCTGTGTTCACCAGCCAGTCACCAATTGTTGTTGCTGCAACTATTACCCAAAAAAAAATCATTTTTCTAGGACCCCCCCTTTTTTTACCTTTTAGTACTTAGACATGTTGAGCTTTGAAAGTCCATCACTCATGACTGGTTTTCACCCTGAAGAAATTCAGAAATTTGATTTTTTACTCTAAGGCAGAAAGTCTTTTTATCCACAACGGCAGATGATTTCTCAATGTTTATTCGAAGCGGCAGATGAATTTCAAGTTTTTACCCGCTATGGCAGACGATTTTTTAAGTTAGAGCCGCAGTAGCGGGTGCTTTGTATGTGCTTTGATAGTTTTGTTTAATCCACTGCACCAGAAGTTTACACAGGTTTTTAGCCGCAATAGCAGTTGGATTCTATTGATTAAATCTGTTGCAGTAGCGTGGAGCGAATCATGGTTATTCAATGCATCAGAAGCCTTCTAAGGTTTGTGACGTATCGGCGGGTGGGTTTTAGGTTGATGATCAAAACTTTTTCTGATTCATGTGAACCGCTACGTCGGATGATCATTCATTTTTCTGCCACAACGGTGGAAACTTTTTCTCTTTTCCCGCCCAATCCTCACCTTCATTTTATTAATCCCACTACATCGGAAGCGTTGTCATCCTCGAGCTACTACAGTGGATATATTTCAAGGTTGTCCTTCGATGCCTTCTATCTACTGAAGTTGTGACTTGAATCGTATTTTTTGCCGAGAGGTGAGCCAATAATAGCAGCAACATTGGGATTTTTGAGCCACCGCTATTGGGGATCTTTTCACTTTGACTCCACTATGATCCTCCGATGCATTGTTTTATTGGCACCAACGGCATTTCGTTTCGCGAGTGCGGAGTTAACTCTTACCTACCGCATTGAGAGATTTTACCCGTTGTTTTTATATATATACTAGAGAGAGGGTTTTTACCACTGTTGTCGATTGACGGTGAGCGCATTAGAACTAGAAGTTGTGATTTTATCCCATTTTTGGGTATCTGTTGTGATTTGTTGGAACTTCCATCTGGAGCTCACGTAGCGCATTGGACGCCACATCTATGACCATTGTCAATCCCAGCCTGCCAAGTAGGTTTTTTCTGTTTACTTTCTTTTGATTAGTGGGTTGGTTGAGATTGCAACCTGTCGGTTTTTTATACGCCGTGCAGGGTTTGTGGTTGTTGGGTTTTTTAGTTTTAAAAGAGCTCTCCCCTTGCCTTTGTTAGTTTAGAAGCTCTTCTTTTTTTACCTAACCGCGGTCTCCCTTTTTGCTCCCATGGAGCCTTGTCATTTTCATTCTGAGGAATTTCGCCCGCAGGCCTAGCATCTAATGATGAATCTCAAGCGGCCTGAGATTTTCATCGGCCAAGGTTTGACCTAGTTCTTGCTCATGTGTTGTGATAGAGGTTACGGACTTTTCGAATTTGACGAACCTTCTAGGTTTTGGTTACTATACCCTATCTCCTCACTGAGAGAGTTTGACCCTAGTAGTTGAAGCTAGGGTGTCGCCATCGTTTATCCTCTATGTGCTACCTGCAGACTGTGAGCCTCTTAGAGATTTCCGTGCACAACAACGAGGGTGTAGTTCAGTTTTTTAGGTTATTTTTTGGGTTTCAAAACCAAAGGGGATTCCCTAGCCAAAACCTGACTATGTGAAAAGGTTTTGCTAACTAGATTTTTCAACCTTGTTGGGCTACGATGTGTTTTCTTGTTCCGATGGGAAAAGGGAATGGGGTAAAATAGCATACTGGTTAAGATGGTTTCTTAAAGAAAATAGTTTTCCCAACGTGATAATATTTTGATGCCATAATCATTTATTTTTCTTATATGAATGCATGAGATTGTTTAATAGCATAAATGCTAAGACATTTTTTTTTGTTACAGTCGCAGTTTGTACCAGATAGCATGATGAACAAGGGAAAAATAAGGCCAATATTGTAGACTATGAGTCATATGCAAAAATATCACCCACACAAATGGTGAAGATAATATACAAAGATACAAAATTTGTCACCAGGGTTGAACCTAAATTTAAATGGGGTCAGATCTATCACATGCTCAAGGAGAAGAAGGTTCCAGAGGCAAAGTTGGAGGACCTAGTCTTATATGATAATATATTAAAATATGGAATCACCAAGGTATCCACCAGACCAAATATGTGTCCTTCCCCTAAGGTCATTGAATGGACTGTGTCCAAAATGGATGCAATAGGGATGATCATGTACGACCTAGAGAACAAAGGATTTGCATCCTTTACACCTGCATTCATAGCAAAAACATACAGCCTGCCACCTTCAGAAGTTAGCATGACAACTGAATGGGTAAAAGGATTGAATCTCTATTACATGGCTACAGTAAATATGATGGTAGCTAAAGGAAATACTTTTCAGCATCAGAAATCTGGGGAATACGAAACTTCCCATCTGCATACCCCATATAGGACGATAGCTTTGATGCTAAATAGGATCTTTGGCAGATCCATTGAAAGGTATTATAAGTTTGGATGGATCCCACTTATATATCATGTATCCATGAAGGAAACAATTTTCAATTGGGCTGACATAGTAGCCAAATGTCTTGTTATCACTCTAGGAAAATCCTCTAGGTTGTAGCTCGAGGATGCCTAGTAAATTAAGCTGTTTTTAGGATTTTTCTGAATTGGATCAAGTCGGATAACCTATATAACCTCTCACTCTAAAGACATGCATGAATCTCAATCAATCACAAGGCTTTTAGTTACAACTTGTTCAATAGTTTGACAAAAAGGTGCAGGGATGGAGAACCCACCAGGATGACAGACTTACACACATAACACATGCATATAAATGGATAAATCCTACTGAGGATGGTGTTTATAAATCAAATATCACTAAATAACCAATAGGATGAAAGCTATCGGCCCTTTAATAAATCTGAAAATTACATAAATGTACATTCAGGCAATAAACACAGTCAAGAAAGAGATGGCTGAACAAATCACAACAAAAGAGCTTATACTTAGAGTAAACTAGATGAGATGCTTGATAATGGAACAGGCTCATACATCCCCAGAGTTGAACCCTTATTCATAAAATAATCATGGGCTTTATAGCCTTTTACAAAATTTACAGATCCTAAAAATCAAATCTGTTTACACAAAAAATAATTGAAAGGGATAGTTTTTCCTCATTAGGGCTTCAAACCCTTGCTAACTATTTGTTTAGTTACTGTGAATATCTAGTTCACTGAGCAGTCTTTTAAAGACTGAAGTAGTAGTGGATAACCACCACTGTTGGTTGGCTGTGGAATTGTTTCCAACAGCCAGTGTATCGGTGTTTAGCTGAAGTGATTTTTTTAATCTACTGGATTCTCCTCTATCTTGTCATCGTAGTCATTGATCGGACACTTTATCTTCTATTTCATCGGTGCCTGAAGTCTACATGCTTGTCGTATTTATGGCGCTCCCGGTCCCAATGTTTCTGCATTTTATCGCCTTACTGCCCCGTCGTCAATCAGAGGATTTTCTTTTGGCTCATCGGTGCTCTGAATCTATACTATACCTCTCTCCATCATTGGCTCGTTGGCGACGGAGAGCTATGACGACTAATGCATCGGAACCTTTTTTCATGGACGTTGTCATAGTTTCAGAGGTGAAACTAACTAAATTAATCACTACCGGGAATTTATTGACGATGTTTGAATCAAAGCTTTAGCCTCTTGTGCCTTTGACACTGCGGAGGAGCTTAGTTGTAAACTCTGGTGATTCGTAGTCCTTTGCTTTCCTGCTATTGTGGATCCTCATTTAACTATCTTTCAGTCGGTTACTCGTTATCCTTTCCAAGGTTGCGGCTCCACAGTGAACTATTTCACCACTGGTTAGTCTTTAGCATCTTGGACACCGAAGTTTCCATCTGCTCACAGAACCCGCAGTCTGTATATCTTCCGCCCTTGCGGCTCCTTAGATGACTAATTCACTGACGATTAGTCTTCAGACCCTCTGATCGCTGATGTTTTCATCTATTGTCGTGCTATAGGAATTTTTCTTGTCATCAATCTGAAGCCGTAGTAAGTTTTATTGCCGTCGTTGCAGCACCCTAGGGAACTAGCTCATCGATTGTTAGTCCTTTAAAGTTCCGACGCTGACACTATGGAAACCTTTAGCTTTATCTCACCAATCTGTAGTCTTTAAAACTTCTGATTGTTGTTTAAAAATGCTTCGATGGTGTAAAAAAATTACTGCAATACGCCTATCTGTCGAAGGGGTCTTCCACCTACTATTTATCTTCCATCTTTTGGTGGCTAATGAGATGTTCTGATCCTTTCCCAAGCCACCGAAGCCACAATTTTGTGAAATTTGCATCAAAAATAGAGGTCTTCAAAACTGTTAGTGATCTTCATATCCTTCATTGCATCATTTAAATTCTTCATACTATCAAAAATAAATCTATTTTATTTTGGGAGATAACATCTAACTCCTACTCGGCGATGGGAACCTCCCTATGAGGTCCCAAGAATGCCAGACCAAAATTCCTTTCCTAAAAAACTAAAGCTATCTTCTAGTGTTCCATTGGGCATGGAGTCATTTGTATTTTATAACTGATCCCCTGCAATCTTCCTATATCCCGCTTTGCTTATTCACGAAAACAACGGAAAATGACCTAGCTGCTCATATTAAGAGCTTATTTTCCTATCTACTCCTACTCGTAATTCTAATCAGTAGATCCTTCTTATCATGTGACATCATGCTTCCAATGAAGATAGGTCAGAAGCTGATCTGCTGAACTTATCCTTGACCTTGACCCCAAAAATAAATGAAACCCTAGCATTCAGCCATGTAGTTTCAAAGGGTGATAGAAACAGCTATCATCTGACAAAAATATTTTGATATTTGCGCTGCTTATAAGTTCCAGATAGTCAACGACATGGTCATAAAAACCAACAAGAAATACCTTTTTATGTTGATTTTCCAACTTAATGAAATGTTGATGCTAGCTGCTCTCAGTGATCACTATGTTAACTGTAGATTTCTCAGCCTCTGACTAAGGAGAATGAGTTATTCCTTGTTGTTATGGGCTTTTTAGATCATCATTTTCCTCTTCATATCTGTTGGATTCTTCCTTTGTTTGATAAAAATGTGAGCTCAACAGCTGATCTAAATCTCTCTAATCCCCTTCACCTACATCATGATCACCGCTAACAATTTCCTCTTCCACAATAATACCTTTGTAGGATATACGAGAACTAAAAAGATTTGTTTTTAACTTTTGAGCAGCAGATTCGTAACAAGCATCTATCACAGTATTCACACATTTTTTATCATCTCTGTGCTGAAAAGAAGAACTAGATGAACTTTGAGTAAACAATAAGTCTTCACAAATTTTAACCTCTTCTTCCTCATCACTGTATTTGTTGAATATAGGAGCATCAAGATAAGATCCTAACGACAGAGATGAAGGTTCTTATATATGACTATCAGCAATAAAATTTTGAAACAGTTCTGGAAAAATATTACCTAGTTCCTTGTCATGATTTGAAGCAACATGTTCATAAGGAGAAGGAATATCTTCCTGATGTTCTAGCTGGAGATTAGATAGTCCCTAGAAATATTGCTTCTCTTGGTTACTGCAACTTTCCTTGATTTTTAAATCTGGAAACTGTGAGCTAGCCTGACTGATTTCAATGATCGTTTGGCCAGCAGAAAGCTCATTGTGAAGATCATAAGAGAGATGAGGTAGCTCTTGAGGGATATATTCTTCTCTATTTACCCTTTCATCCTGAGAATGCAACTTATATTCTTCACAACAATTATCGAATGCAAACTCCTCTGAATAGTACCTTTTACAGTGCTCAATGAATGCTCGGTGAAAATATTTCAATGATGAAATGCTGGAAGGAGGTAAAGAAAAATACCACTGACATGCATCACCATATAATGAATACATGAACATATTCATATGAACATCTTCATGCTACTGATCTAAGATATCCATGCATTCATGAAACCTGAGGAGGTGTTCTGCAGGATTGTCTTGTTCCTCCTCCTTGAAGACAGGTAAAAAATCTCCCCATTCGGACATATCAGGCACTGGATGTGGGAAACTAGGAACGGAAGAGAAGTCAAGAGGTGCAAACCTCTGAGCCAAAAGAGCAGCAAATGCTTTTGACATCTTGATATTGTGGAGTTGCCACTGAATTCGTCTTTCATGGAGTCGCCAGGGATGAGATCTTCACAAGCAACAATGCTTGAAGATGCCCAACCCTAAAAAAAAATTATTTTTATTTTTTTAATGGATCTAAAAATTCCTAGGGATTAAGAGTTTCAGCAAAATAAATAACAGCAGAAATATTTCTTGAAATACCTGATGCAGAGTTTTGTGCAGCACTACTGGTCTGTCTTATTAAAGCCCTAGCTTTCCTCAAGATTTCTTCTGGATCTGAAACGGGTGTTGCTGGTGGCCCCTTTGGGTTTTCTTTGGTACTTGGTCTTCTTGAAGCCACCTTTTATCAATGGAGTTTCCAGATGGATGATTACAACTGTAATAATTTCCAAGCCTTGTCTATCATCAAATCATGGATATATGTCATCTCCCAGGGAATTTGAGCTTCAATCTACTCTCCCCAGCAACGGCGCCACTTTTTTATCACTCCAGGAAACTCCTCTAGGTTGTATCTCGAGGATGCCTGGTAACTTAAACTATTTTTAGGGTTTTTCTGAATTGGATCAAGCCGGATAACCTATATAACCTCTCACTCTCAAGACATGCATGAAGCTCACTCAATCACAAGGATTTTAGTTACAACTTGTTCAGTAGTTTGACAAAAAGGTGCAGGGATGGAGAACCCACCAAGCTAGCAGACTTACACACATAACACATGCATATAAATGGATAAATCCTGCTGAGGATGGTGTTTATAAATCAAATATCACTAAATAACCATTAGGATGACAGTTATCGGCCCTTTAATAAATCTGAAAATTACCTAAATGTACATTCAGGCAATAAACACAGTCAAGAAAGAGATGGCTGAACAAATCACAACAAAAGAGCTTCTACTTAGAGTAAACCAGATGAGATGCTTGATAATGGAACAAACTCATAAATCCTTGGAGTTGAACCCTTATTCATAAAATAATCATGGGCTTTGTAGCCTTTTACAAATTTTATATATCCTGAAAATCAGATCTGTTTACACAAAAAAAAATTGAAAGTGATAGTTTTTCCTCATTAGGGCTTCAAATCCTTGCTAACTATTTGTTTATTTACTGTGAATATCTAGTTCACTGAGCGGTCTTTTAATGACTGAAGTAGTAGCAGATAACCACCACTGCTGGTTCGTTGTGGAATTGCCGCCAACAACCAATGTATCGGCATTTTAGCTTAAGTGATTTTTTTAATCTGTTGGATTTTCCTCTATCTTGTCGCCGCGGTTGCTGATCGAACACTTTGTCTTCTATTTCATCAACACCTGAAGTCTGCATGCTTGCCACAGTTTCAGTGCTCCCAGTCCCAATGTTTCTGTATTTTATCACCCTACCGCCCCATCGCCGATCGGAGGCTTTTCTTTTGGCTCATCGGTGCTCTGAACCTATACTATACCACTTTCCATCATTGGCTCGTCAACAATTGGGAGTTGTGACGGCTAATGCATCGAAACATTTTTTCATGGATGTTGCCGCAGTTTCAGAGGTGAAACTAACTAAATTCATCGCTGCTAGGAGTTGATTGATGATGTTTAAATCAGAGCTTTAGCCTCCTGTGTCATCGACACTGCGAAGGAGCTTAGTTGTAAACTCTGCCGATCCATAGTCCTTCAGTTTCCCGTCATTGCGGCTCCTCATTTAACTATCTTTCCACTGGTTAGTCTTTATCCTTTTCGATGTTGTAGCTCTGCAGTGAACTATCTCTCCACCGGTTAGTCTTTAGCATCTCCGACGCTAAAGTTTCCATCTTCTCGCGGAACCCGCAGTCTGTATATCTTCCGCCCTTGCGACTCCTTAGAGGACTAATTCGTCGACGGTTAGTCTTTAGACCCTCTAATCACTGATGTGTTCATCTATTTTCATGCTATCGAAATGTTTCTTGTCATTTATTGAAAGTCATAGTCAGTTTGCTTCCCACCGTTGCGGCTCCCTAGGGAACTAGCTCGTCGATCATTAGTCCTTTAAAGTTTGGACACTGACACTGCGGAAACCTTTAGCTTTATCTCGCCGATTTGTAGTCTTTAAAACTTTTTATTGCTGTTTAAAAATGATCTGATGGTGTAAAAAAGTTACAACAACACACCTATCTACCGAAGGGGTCTTCCACATGCTATTTATCTTCCATATTTCGGTGGCTAATGAGATGTTCTGATCCTCGCCCAAGCCACCAAAGCCAAAACTTTGTGAAATTTGCATCAAAAATGTTAGTGATATTCATATCCTTCATTCCATCATTTAAATTCTTCATACTATCAAAAATAAATCTATTTTATTTTGGGAGACAACATATCTGTCTTCCTGCATAACTGCAGCCCAAGAAGGATTGCATCAACGAAAATCCTAGTTTTATATGGGATATTTTTTAGTTGACTGCATACTTTTTTTTTTCCTTTTGAGAAGCTCAACTACATATCGAAAGGAGGAAAATCCCCTATTTATGCAGCATATCAGATACTATGGGCTCACAAATAGAATAGTCATTACAAGATAATCTGTGAAGAGTTCTTGATGCCCCTATACCAACTAGTTTTCCTGGAAGAGTGTAAGTGCATGTCTGAAGGTGATTTGGAATCTATAAAGGATTTTGGATATTACTTCTTCTCTGAATAGGGCACATACCTAAGGATGTATGGGGGAACCAAAGCACCCTCATTTCTACCTAAATATGCCACATATTATATAGTACATAAGGAAGCTGTGAGATAGCTCTTCTTGGATGGATTTGGAAGTCATGTGTTAAACCTGAAAATGGTTGTGTTTCCACCACTACCTTTCTATGTGGGGAGCTATATGTTTTATAATGTCAAGAATGCACTTGATTTCGTGAAGGAATTAGAAATATTCCATTTCGGTGAAAAGGGATTTCACAGGAATGGTTCCCAAGGTAAGGTTGCAGCCCATCGAGAAATCCTAAAGGTAAATTTTGAATATACTAATCATGTGGATAAGGATGAAGAAATGTACCAAAATATTTGCAACATGGTCGCTTTGAATAGGAGGCTCAAAACAAAGGCCACAATATCTGGAGTTAAATGCAGTAGTATCAGTAATCTAGACCAGAAGGGACAAGAAGAAGAAGCTACACGGAAAGCAAAAGAAGAAACATCACGTAGAGTAGGCACAAGGAAACTGTTAGCTAAATAATCCCAACGAGAAAAGGAGGAAGAAAAATATGCCAGAAAATAGAAGGAATAAGAACATAGAATAAAAGAAGAAGCCATCAAGGAGAAGATTACAGAGTTAGAAATATCAATAGTTGAGGAAGCATGAAATCAAGATCCAGAAGCACAAAACCAAGAAGAGGTCACAAAAGAACAAATGAAGAAGGATCAAGAAGATCTAGATAATGAGAATCAGGGACAAAGTCCTACTCGGGACAACCTGGAGAACCTCCCTTCCACTTCAGGAAGTATACTTACAAGAGGGCATCTCCCTGTGGTTTAATTGGGGTTGGTAACATTTACCCTGTCAAAGCAACATGAAGTCGCAAAATTGGAAGATGTATTATTTGATCCTAAGAGAAAATCAATTGTTTGGAGGATTGAGAAAACTTTGAAGACAAGTGCTCAACCCGAAATCACCACAGTGACCGAGAGAATGATTGTAAAGTATGTAGAAGAGGACTCGGTGTAGATGGTCTCATGGGTTGTTGCAACTACACAAGTGAACGCCCATAATATTAGTAGGTTTAAGGAAATCATTGATCAGTGTAAAGGTAGAATGGCAAAGATAAAGGAAGTCTTAAGGAAGGAGGAGATAGTGGGTCGGGAATCAAAGAGAAAATATGATGCCACTCTTTTAGACTTTGAGAAACTTTAGCAGGACTACCAGATTCTAGAAGAGGAAAGATATGCTTTGAAACTATCAAACTTAACCCTGGATGGAGAAAAGAAGAATTTATAAAGCAAGATGGAAGAAATGGAAGTATAGAAGTCCACAGCTGACCAACAAACAGAACGGTATAAAGTTCGAATTATGAAACTAGAATCCCAAAATAGTCCCTTAGAAGTATTATTGAAGGAAGTCAATGAACAAAAGCCGGACATTGTACCTCTGAGAGAACATGCTCTCCTACTTAGAGTTAAAATATATCAAGTACGGGTTAAGCTAGCATAAGAGGTTTTCAAAATCAAGCAAGTAGAATCTCGACTGCAAGAAATCTCAGTAGTAGCTACCAAATTCAAATCCAAGACCCAGGACATTGCAGTGACTATACAAGGTCAACTGACCTGGTTGGAGACAAGTAAAGAGCCCCCGAAAAACACACCTATTAATAATCCATAAAGGTTGCAGCTGGAGTATGATCTCATGAATTTTAGTAGTAAAGCAGTTGAGAGACTGATAGATACAGTCAAGAAAACAATGGACAAATGCATGGAATTTTATAATAAGGTGCTTGCAACTCAAAATAAATTCCAGAAATCATCCACCAAAAGGCTACAAGAGTTTCCAACCCATGAAGAACACTTGAAGCACCTGCATGATAGGCTGTAGGGAGATGAACTTAGCATACAGCTGATTAAAGGCTTAAATGAAAAGGTGATAAAAGGTGTGGTGGCTCAAGCTGCAGTAAGTAATTGCATTTTGGAAGAACAGCTTTGAGTAACTCAATCAAGGGTGGCTGACATAAATACTCAGATTTCCAAGCACGAGTTCATGGTCATATTCTTAGAACCAACATATTTTGAGATCATTGCTTCATATGTTATGGCATGGAAACAGTTCATTAACGAGTTGAATGGGCCCACTTGAGTGGTTCTTTCCTATCTACACATGGAAATCTAATTGTAATATTTTGTATTTATATTATTTTTCTAGTGGGCATACTAGAAGACAAACATTTTTGTAACCGAATGTTGAGGAAGCCCAAAGGGCAGGAAAACTAAGAGTCATTTTTGCAAATGTATAAATATAGGTAGAGTCAAATAGAAGAAGTGCTTTTATAGCTCTCATATGAGAATGCTTTTTGTAAGAAGAATTATTTCTTGTTATAATAAAGAGGATTGAATTTTTGCTCGAGAAGGGGTTGCCTGAGTTTTAAATGCATTGTTGTGTAGATTGCTGAATAAAGGAATATTTATGTTTATCTTGCTATACAAACTCGTGATATTGTTCTAACCACTAAATTATTTATGTGTGTTAAATTATTTCAATTTCATGTTATGAATATTATGCAGTAAATGAGTAGTGAATGCTTTAACTTCATTGAGCTATCTCTATGTTATTTTTCTGTTGTATTTATGTATTCTTAAATTATCAGCTATACGTAAAATCTTTGTGGAGAAAATGTAGTACATTGCTCATAGTAATAGTAATCTTGCTCCCTGGGGATAGGTTAGATAAAGTAGATTAGATTATTTGTTCTTTGCTTTCGGTGATTTAGGAACAAAGGGGATTAGACGGAAGGTAAGAACCTATGCATCACATTGTGAGGTCTTTGTTCCCTAGTCATTTGCATTTAATCTAGGCACTTTCATATCATTTATAAAACATAAAAAACACACATAAATGGTGTACCAAGCCACAACCGGTAAAATAGATTTAAACCTTCACTCAATTCTACGGTAGTTGGGTCACTAACCGAATGGATTCCCCACACTGAACGATAAACGATCTATTTAGGAATGGTTATTGGGGAGAATATCTACTGTTGGTACCTGGGATTTTCCAAGCATCAACAATTTTGGCACTAGAAGGAGGACCGCCAGTGCATGGCTGGCAAAGGAAACCCGTTTTCCCAAAACTATTCCACTAGTGACAACCTTGAAACTAGTTTTTCCAAAGAACGAGTAAACCGAGAAACTGCAGAACACCTTTACCATGTTTCTTTTGAAGTAGTTGATCATTTCAAAAGATACAAAAGGTCATATGTGAAAAATCTTGGGGGATTACAGACAATCCCTGAATTGTCGAGAAGAAGAGCATCTCAAAAAACACCTACTTATACAGAAGATTCAGTGTTGGTAGGAAATTTGGAAGAATTGGTGAACTTATCCCTACATTAAATTGACCAACCGCTTAATCAGTTGGGACCAAAATCCCCGTGTTGTTCACATTTTCAAGAACCTTGGAACTCCCCCCTCCTTCAATATCCTTGTAAAATCATGGCTAGAAATGTGAATGCAAATCAACCTGTGAATCCAAATGCTAATCAGCCCCCACCTGTACCAGCTTGGAGGGCTAGGACTCCACTCGACCTGACCCCTCCATTGCATGCTTTACCACCGAATCCTGAAAAGTCAGTACCTAAATTTGATCCGGAAAAAGGCATTCCTGTAGATGATCACTTACGGAGTTTTTTCTTGGCCTTAAAAGGTTTGACGGTAGAGCATGAAGATGTAGTATGAAGACTATTTCCGCATACCCTTAAGGTTAAAGTTGCATCATGGTATTTTGGCTTACAGGAAAATTCAATCACCGACTGGAATACTTTTAAAAGATTGTTTAAGAACAAGTTTGGTAGTCAAAGAACTATTTTTTCCTTGATGAAATAAATACTTGCTCTAAGAAAGGAAAAGAAAGAGAAAGTGTGAGACTTTAGTTAGAGGTTTTCAGCTCATTTAAAGAATTTTAGCACTACCATAAATCCTGTTGAAGAGAATTTAATTGAATATTACACTTCATCACTTGGCCCCGATATAGCAATTTTTTTTAAAAGATTAGTAAACTCTTCCTTGGTGGAAACTTATGAGAAAGCTGTAAAAATAAGAGCTGAAATTGAAAGTATAAACAAACACACTGCAGAAATAGAGATAAGAAATGTTTGTGGTGTTGGAATATAATAAACCCACTCATAAAATAATTAATCATTATTTGATTAATTTCCTACCCACTAGCTTAGATAGTTGGCATCCAATTGCACCTTAGAGTCAACACTTGCCATCTATATCCTAGGAATGATTTATTTCTAATTATGGGTTGATCTTGACCACTTTATGGCCATCCAGAATTGGTAATTGCGCTTTACAGTAGATTCTACTTTATTTTTCTTTTTTTGCTTTATCTTGATTTTCTGTGGATAAGGTAAAGCTAGTCAACTAGGAAACTGGCAGCTTTTGTTGCCAACCCATCCTCCATTATTTTCTCTCCATATTCTAGGATTGGAAAGTCTTTCCTTCACTCATCATCACTCACTCATGCTATTTCTAATTCGTGAGGTTCTTGGTAGATTGGGAAAGTACTTTAGTCAACTATGGGGTTTATCATAATTAGTAAGCCTGCTTTATGAGATAGCTTGAGTTGTCTTATAGCAACTTCTTTTTCCTTTATAAGGATGTATTACCTATGTAATAATATCAGTTATCATTTATTGATCATTCATTAATGTGTGTTCATTAATTCTTCTTCTTCTCTCCTCATGCTAATTCTCTACAATTCTATGTGAGGTTAATTGTGTGCCTAGATCCTTAGCCTGTTTATGAAAATCCTTATGCCATCAAGGATTTAGAATTTATACATGGTATCAGAGCTAAGGTTCTCAAAGTTCAAGTTCTACATGGTATCAAAGCCGAGGATATCAAATCTCTACATGATATCAGATCTTTGAGAGTTCATTAATTAATCCTCCTTTTCAGATTTGCATGTTTATTTTGCAGGTTCAACTTCGAATGGAGTCAAGAGTATCAGTTCCTCTTCTTTATCCATTCATAAGCTATTCAAAGTGGAAATTGAAGATGATTTCATATCGAAAGAGACAATGTCTCTATGAGATATCTATTGGAGCTAGTGAAGAGTCTTATTAAGAGCCAAGTGACTGGTTGAATCACTATGATAGAGCAATTGGAGCTATTTGTCTAGCTATCTCTCCATGCATGCGCTACCTTACTAATTCTGTTGATTACCCAAAAAATCTTTGGACAACATTGGATAGAGTTTTGGGAAAGGACAATGAGGATCCTTCTAGCTATGTGGAGAGTGCCTCTAGCTCCTCAATGATTTCTCTCTCTCAAGATGTCTCGGCCTCTACAGTCTTTGATGAAGTTAATCATGAAGAAGAAGTTTCTCATACAGTTCTTGTTGCTACTACTCTCTTTAATTCGAATGCTTCCTCTTTCAATCAAGAAGAAAATATTGAAGAGCCATCCTTTCTGTGTCTCTTGAAGTAGAAGATCTTAATTCATCTTCTTATGATGTTGTTGATGAAAAAGTAGTGACTAATGGAGCTGCTATTGTTGTAGCAGGGATTTCTCCCTTGCTACAGGCCAGGAATGGCTACCTTTTGTCTATAGGACGGAAGGATAGGTTCCTGTATGGAAATGCAAGAAAAATAAATGGACAGAAATCAAGAAAGAATAGAAAGATAATAAACGGCCGGAAGCCCCTCTGCAAACAATGTTAGGGATTGGCTCTAGCTACCTGCAAACAACTATTAGAAACAAAAAACCTGCAAAACAAGTTAAGAAACAAACCTGCAAGTTAGTATGTGTTAGAAAACAACTAAGCTACTAAAGCAAATACATGAACAAACAATGGTATACCTTCTCTTTGGTGCAATGGGCCACCATGCCCTAGCTGGAAGAAGCACCTCTCTCTCTCTCTCTCTTGGCTATGGAGGAGATATGGCTCAATGGAGGAATGAATGGATGAGAGGAGGGATGTGGGTGGCTTGAGAGACAAAGGGTCTCAAGGCATCCACGGGAAACACAACAGTATGCAAGGGAGAAGTTGTTTGAGAGTGACCCCCACCCCTCCTTTTATAGCTTTTTTGGGGACTTTAAGGGTTTTTAGCCCTTAGTCAAGGCTTTAGCCCCTTCCGCCCTAAATTTAGCTCCTTTTAGGGTTTTAGGCTCCTTTGAGGGGTTTTAGCCCCTTTTTATAGGCTTTAGCCCCTAGGAGAGTTATTTAGGCTCCTTTTTGGGGTTTTTAAGCCCTTTTACTCATTTTTAAGCCTTTTTGAGGGTGTGGGGGTCTAATGGGGTTATACGAAGGTCATCCATGGGTGTCCTTGGGTGGTGTATGCCATGTAGAGCTAAGTGAGGGATTTTTTGGGTTAACAGATTGCCCCACAATGTGTGAGGGCAAGAGCTCATCATATGACCGACGGACATCATAGGATTTGCTGCAGAGAGGTGGTGCTTCCGGGGCTGGGGCATGGTGGCTTTTGGTTTTTGTATTAATATGGTTCCCATCAATGGGTGAGATAAAAATAATGTGTGACATGTATATGGACGAGGTGGGCATCCCCATGCTTGTGACAATGTCAAAAGAATAATTTGATCTATGCTCTAAAATACAAGAGTCGATCATATACAATTGGTGATACATAGTGGTTGCCTCAATGTGAGGCTGAATACAATACGGATCTGAAGAACTGCTACATTGGACCCATGGCATTCTCATGGAATGCTATATATTCATGACTGATGGCCTGCTGGGTCGGGGATGGTACATAACTGTATGGACTCGCTAATTGAGAGTCAAAGTCTCTGTGGTACAAGTATGATGCATCAATCATAAATCTATATAGAAGCACTAGTGGGACTTCTGAACACTGTCTCCAACGCAACCCGGAAATCACAAGGGACATAACCTGTTTAGGTCCCTTGAATAGACTCATCAATGTGCTATAGTCAGGTCACATCCAGGGTCTTCAATGAGGGGGGGCATCTACGTGCGTTATCTCTACCCTAGTTTGGTAGAAACTTGGATCACCAATTCTGCAACCATCCTCCACAACTCTGCGGGCTTATGATGGCCATCCCACTAAAGCCCAAGGAATCCTCTCCCATGTCCCCATCACATTAGCTGGGAAGACAGTTCTGATTGACATAGAGGTTGTCAACGCTCAATTAGACTATAACCTTCTCCTCGAAAGAAGTTATATGTATGCCATGAGAGCTGTTGTGTCAACTATATTCCATCTCATGATGTTCCCCCACGAAGGGAAGATTGTGACGGTTGATCAACTCATTTATCACGATCCGCAAGGTTTAATGGCACCCACCAATGTTATCCCTACCATCAACACCATTGATCCGCAAGGGATGACCACACAAGCCAATGTTTTCCCTGCAATCAACACCATGGTTGACAACACACCAGCCTCCCCATTGTTGAATGTGGTCCCTGGGTTGTTTGTTGATCCCATCATGATGGCTCCTTTCCCCTTAGTGTCACCACCAATGACACCAAACAAGACTATGGACTTGTGCATGCTCTCATCCAGCACCTCTACACCCAAAAAACAACCGCAGCCGCAGCCCCAACCGCAATCACAACACCGTCCGCAGTCGCAACATCAACAGCAGTCGCAGCATCAGCAGCAGCCGCAACATCCGCAGCAGCTGCAACATCATCTGTAGTTGCAGCATTATGCATAGCCACAACCACAACCCCACCCCCACATACAACCATCAGGGATTTAACTGGGATCCTCTCCATTCCATACAATTCCCTTCCTTTTTCCCCCGCCTGGTGTCATGAGCAAGCCGGTAACGGCCACCATGAACCTACCCAACTTTACATTGGGAATTCCCATGTGGTATCTTGATCCACCAACTCAACCATTAATGGCCCAAGTAGTCTTAACACCATTGCAACCCATTTCGTTCGAGTCTCACCCTCCACCCAGCCCACAAAAACCAACCACCATACCCACACCCGTACTGCCCCACCCAAAAAGGGCTAGGGGCAAGAATGCGAAAGCCACCGCAGAGCCGTGAAAAATTTCACCTTGTGTCATCTACGAAGAACAGGGCCATCCAAATCAGAACTTTCCTGATATTCCCATAATCCGTGCACATTTGGATGCCATGGATACAACGAAAAACCTCCCCATGGTTGAACTTCCAAGCGGGCCAATAATGAGAAACAAGTCATTGAGAACAAACCATGCTTGCGCCCTCTGTGATTTGTATGGACATTATTCTCACCATTGCCAAGACTTGTCCAAGTTATGAATGGCTTTAACCAACCTTTGACAACATTCCCTTGAATCTGAGATTACTATGATCGAATAATTCCATCCCCCACCTCCTTCTTCAGACACCATTTCCATTTACATGATGTCCAGTTCTATAGACCCTCTTGTCTCCACCATCACCAATGGTCCATCAGACCTATCTCTTCCATTGTTTCCACAGCCGCAACCCCAACCACAGCTACAACCTCAGTTACCAGGGAAACAGTGGGGTTCATTCCCAATCAACACGATCCTTTTCCTTGTTCTTTTCCTTTTCCTTTTCCTACCATCCGATGAAGCATAGTTTTCAAAACTTTGTTAATGGCCTCTACCTAACCATTAGCTTGTGGATATTACGACGTAGAGTTTTCATGGCGAAAACCTAGCTTGGCACTCAGTTCCTCCATCATTTGATTATGGAAATGAGATTCGTGATCAATGACGAAGGAATGCGAAACTCCAAATCTAGCTATGATATGATTAAACAAGAAGAGAGCGGCAGTATTACCATCTTCTGCATATGTAGGCATGGCCTTAGAGCATTTGTGAAATAATCCACGGCTGCGATGATGTAACCATGCCCCCCGACTGAAGTAGGATTACAATGCATGAAGTCAATCCCCCATTTGGTGAATGGGCCAACGACAATGACGGGGTGAAGTGGAGTAGGATGGGTGTGATTTTTAGGATAAAAATGTTGATAAGGTGGGCATTTCTTAACAGTCTCATGATAGTCTTTGAAGATAGAAGGCCAGAAATAGCCAGCGTGAAGGATTTTTTGGGCTTTAGCCATCCCAGATAAATGACCTCCACATGCTCTAGAGTGGCAATCATTCAACATGTGTTCAGCCTCCTCATGGGTGAGGCATCGCCGAAGAATGGATTCAATCCCACGTCTATACAAGGTATCATTCAAGATAAGATAGTATTTCTCTTGGTGACGGATACGGCGGCGATCATCACGAGATAAATGCGGCTGAAAACTCTGGGTCTAGAGATAGATCAACAAATCTCCATACCAAGGGTCAGTAGTGCTAATCAGGAACAGGAATTCATCCAGAAATGAATCACTGGGCTTAGATTCCATTGTAGCACAGGGAAGATCACACTTAAGCTCTGTAAAAACCAAGGATTTCTTTGATGTGGCCTTGTCAAACTCCAGATCGAATTCTTGAAGGATGACGATCCAACGGGAGTATTTTCCCCCGAGTACCTGATGAGTCAGAATGTAATACATCGGGTTCTGGTCTGCCAATACGGTGGTAGTGCGGAGCAGAAGCAGTGACGAAAATTTTGCACAGCAATGACCGTGACCAATGCTAACTTCTCCACATGTGAATAATGGGTTTCAAAATCAATAAGATTCTTACTAGCGTAATAAATCACATGCTCCTGACCGTGGAGATTGTCCTACACTAAAACCATGGCGATGGTAGTAGCGGAGGCAACAATATACAAGAGAAAGTCCTTTGAATAATTCGAGGAGTGTATCATGGGTGAATGAGTTAGAGTGTGCTTAAGATTATCAAAGGCGCGTTGGGCCTGGTCATCTTAGAAGAATGGAGTGTTCTTCTTGAGGAGACGCATATAACCGTGCGTTTTCTCTGCTAAATTGCACACGAAACGGTGGAGAAATTTTGCCTTCCCTTGCAAACTTTGTAGTTCAAGGAGGTTGGTTGGGGCTGGTAGATTAATTATAGCAGCAATCTTCAAAGGAACAATCTGGATGCCATCTTTGGATACCACGAAGCCAAGTAGACATTCCGTCTCAATGCAAAAAACACATTTATGCGGATTGAGCTATATATTATAATGATGACAACTCAGGAATATGTCTCTAAGATGACCAGAGTGGTCCTCCCGTCCTTGTGAATGAGCAGGGAGGTCATCAAGGTACAGTTCAACAACATGTTTAATGTCGTGAAACACATAGGACATCGCATGCTGGAACGTGGCTCCAACATTTTTCAAGCCGAAAGGTAACTTGCCGGCTTCATCAGACGGTTGAAAACTTGCCGTCGAACTTCTCCCGGACACTTCTGCAGAGGAAGAGAGATTTTTGTATTTGAATAACCTTGATGAGTCTCGCAGAGATTTTTCCTTGGATAATGAGGCACATAAGAAACATGTCAAGGCGCAACACGATAAATATGTCCAGCCTCTTGTTTTCAACAAGGGTGACCTAGTATTGACTTATGACCAGAGATTTGACAAACTAGAGAAGGGTAAGTTTGAATCCATGTGGTATGGACCTTTCGTTATTTCTAAGGTGTTAGAGAAAGGAGCTTACGAGCTCATTGATTATGATGGAATCCCTTTGGGGAAACCTCATAATGGGTTGTACCTAAAAAGGTACTATGCCTAGGTCTTCTTGGATAGGATCTTGTATATATGTATATTGATTGACTTTCAGTGTGCTTTTATTATTTTCAAGATGGTTTTGATTTTTAGTGTCCGCATCTATTTATACCATGTTTTGGTCATGATGGGGATCTTTTTCCCCGATTTACCTGTACCCGGTGCACAGTGCCGACCTATAATCTCTTTGGTGGTGATGTCCCCGCCACAGGAACCTGTTAGTGAGATGGGGGCACCCCGTCTCGATAGACCAGTCAGGAAGTAGATATACTCTACCTCCACTGTAAGTATATGTGCCCCCACCTCAAAATACTGTTGTTCTGGATTCCACATCTGTAGTATGTGTTCTAGTAATATCTCGTGGGACACCATGCTTGGGGTCCGGAAGAACTTTAAAAGTCCACAATCCTATAGTGCAGCAATGCAACCCACATTTCTTTCAGTAGGAGCATCCTCATTATCATGTGTTCTTTCCTTCCATATCACCATATTTTGAGTCACCTAAACCTGCCAAAAACAATAATGGTATGCATTAGAATTATCCTTGAGTCATTGGAAATCAAAAGAATGAGTTTTTCTACCCATATCATTTGTTTAAGTTCTCCGCAGTCGGCACCACCTGTGCCCCATTGGACACAGGTGGTAGCACCGCCTGTCCGCCATGTTCTTGGCGCGGGTCTCAGGTGGTACCGCGTATCCCGTAAGGGGTAGCCGCGGTGCCTGCATATTGATTTTTAGGGCTTGCCATATAGGCCCAAAACCCCCCAAAATCTCAAAATAGAAGCTATGAAATGAAAGATGAAGGTCTTAAATGTTACCAGCAACTGACGGTGCTGAAAACGGATGGTGGAAACTCCCGGTATCAGCTGTGGAAGATCTAGCTAGAAAATGCTCCAAGTGCTCTTTGCTAGAGGTAAATAGTCAAATGTTTTGATTTTTTACTATTTACTTGACTTATATAGACATTTTTGGGTCCGACTTACTATATTTTTGATATAAAATTGTATTTTAGTCAAATTTCATTTGTCGTAATCCCTTAATGTTGGTCTTAAATGCATTTAACACTTGTTTCTGAGTCATCTGCAGGATAAGAGAACTTTTGGTAACAAGCTTTGGAAAGTTTGTTTATGGCTTTTTCGTACTTTCACAAAATGGAAAAGGTCATCGAGCGTTTATTACGACACTTTGTCACGCTCGTTAAAAATCTAGTATCAAAGTTTTGAGTCCATTTCAAGTTTCTTTCCAAGCTCGTAAAATACAACATTGTGTAAAGAAGCGTCATGGAGTCCTCTTTTCACCTCTTTTTCAGGCTCCTTAAACATGAAAAAGTCATCGAGTCTAGGCTCGTAAAATATGAAATTGTGCTAAGAAAACCTATGGAGTTCTCTTTAAACCCTTTTCAAGCTCCCTAAATACGACAAGATCGTCAAGCGATCTTGTCTTCTTCACACTCGTTAAAGTGTTTGAAGAGTCCTCCGTCCGATGGTAGGTTATCTCTTTTTTGGTTTGGATCGGACTATTTACGAAAAAGGATCACTCCAGCCAATCATGACTGGAATAGTTCTCTAAGGTATGATTTTATACTTTTTTTGGCCCTAGAGACTAAATCATACAAAAAAGGACCCTTTGGAGTCTTCTTCCGTATTCGGTCAGACTCTCTAAACATGAACGATACCATTTTTTCTTTCAGTGGACTCGTTAAATTAAACATTGAGAGACCCGTTTTGGGAACGAACCCCTCCTCTCTCAGGTTCGTAAAACATATAAGGCTAGACTTGTCTTCTGAAAAGCTATATCGAGTGTTTGTTACCCTCTTTGAACTCATAAAACCGAAAAGAGGCACTCATCAATCATGATGAGGGAAATGGGAAGGGAATCATTTTGCAAATAATGGCAGTTGTTTTTCGTTACCTTTGAACATGGCACTTGTCTACACAATCATGTCAGTCAATTGGGTATTCATCTAATCTCCGTGATGATCCACTTTCATGAGTCATGTCAATCCTTTGAGTCTTTCAAAAGAATGCATTGTCCACTGTTGCATTGTGTGTCTATCCTGTCTAGTCATGCTGCCAAGTCATTTTGTCATGCCGCCCGATGTTCAAAGGAGATCTGAAGAAGTTTTTCCTCTGCAGTCTACATAGTCTTTGTGTCAGTATCTTTGAGTCATTCATATGGTTACTACATTCACATCATTCCAAAACTATGTTCTAAGTTTTGTGTCGTCGATGTGGGACTCATCATGGCCCTCCTTCGATGAGACTATTCCCATCAACATCAGCTCATTATCCTTGAAATAGTCTTAGAAACAATATTTAGTACCTTGAGATCTGTATGCCTTAATGACAGTTTCTCTCTCTCTCTCGACATAGGTTCACATCATTGACCTTTGATCGATAGAATCAACTGGGTGTTCGACATCAGGACATCTATTCGCACTCAATAGATTGTACTAAGGTACCTTGGGAATCATTGACATTAATGGTGATCTCCCTCACACTTGTTAACAGTTCACATCATTGGCCGATAATCAAGTGGTTTCTACCATGTTCGACTTCAAATCATTGTAATCACATGGATAGAATCGTACTTTGTGGAAGATAAGACGAAGACCCTGGGTATATGTTTAAAAAGCGCTCATTGCTTTTTCCCCAGGTTGCGATGGAGTTTTGTATATCTAGAATGGATCCACATTTATATGGTCGTGGCTATGCTCAAATTTGCATCTGTATGACATAGATCTACGTTGTATGTCTAGTAGCTATGTCCAAGTTTTAGTCCTCGATCACATGGATCTACGCTGTATTCTAGTAGCCATGCTTGTTTATTCCTCTCATGGATCTGCCTTGTATTGGTCTACAACCATGAGTTTGGTTACTTGTGTCTATGAGTCAACACACTGATGTATTACAGATGCCTACTTGAAACCATGCTCTGATCGAGCCGACATTTTCATCTCTTGGAGACGACTTGTTCTCAAAGCTCTCATTTATCGTATCCCTCTAAGACTCATGCTTTGAGGGGCATCCTGTTATACCAAAACCATGTCACCATCATGTGATAAGACATTTGGAATACCTAATTGCCATGAATCCCAGCTTCTGGAGTGGAAACTAAATGGTTTTTCATCAATATTTCATACAAATTCCCAGCACCGCGCATGCCCCTTTATCCAGGAGCCGTACCCCTGTTCACACCGCCCATCATCTGTTTCCCATAAGCGATGTCACCACTCATTTTCCTTGGTCCATAAGCGGTTATTACCAGAACCGCTCTATCATAGAAGGAGAAACGTGATACCCTGGGTAAAAAGGGAAAAAGAGAAGTTTATCGAGGCTTCTAGATGATAAGCCTCGTGTCCTGCCTTATCCCTACTACTGTGGGTTGGTTGAGCTCGAGATCCCTCATCCTAGGATCTTAGAATCCACCTCACCCACTAATTTCTCAACCATCTATATCCATTAAAGCCTTATAAATAAAACCTTATAGCCATGGTTGAGGGGAGAGAGCATAGAGAGCTAGAGTCGGAGCTTTTGGGGATGAGAAGGTCTGGTTTCATGGAGATGCATGTCAACACTAAGGCTTGGTTGTAAACTTCTTCATATTCTTTAATACAAGTTGATTTTTGTCCCACATATGTTGTTGTTGTTGTGATTTCGCATATATGTTGCTAGATTCCTTAGTCACTAGCATAGATTAGTAGATCATATTCTGGTTGCTTTGATCTATTTCGTGTTGAGCTTGATTGCAGGTACACAGTTAGACTATCAAAGCCTTGTTTTCCAGATATCTACAGTGTCTAAGGAGAGTCTTCAACCTCTGTCCTCTATTTGTTATGGATCTGAACCATTCAGACCAGTGGAACACCTTGCTGTCCGCAGGAGGTGAAATATTCCAGCTAACATGCGTGATACTAGCATTGATTCTTCTCTAGACCTGATTAAGGTGATAGAAAAGGCCTTGAAAAAAATTAATGAGGATATACTTCGTATGTTATTCATTGTGCCGCAAATAGATGAGATTAAATCCAATGTTGATGTTTTGGTAAAGAGATCCCATGCCTTGGAAGTAAGTTGTGGAATATTGAATCATAATATAAATTCATTTAGTACTTTATAATTTTTACTTGTATATGATGGTGAACTTATAAAATATGGTTTGTATTTACAGGATTTCCTATGAACACACACTAGTGGTCAAAGCGGTGTTGGCCCTAGTGCTAGTCGTGGAGAGTCATCACATGAGAAAATGACTCCATGTTCACCTCATGTGCCATTTTTTTCGACTGAAACAGTGGGGTTCATTCCCAATCAACACGATCCTTTTCCTTGTTCTTTTCCTTTTCCTTTTCCTACCATCCGAGAGCATGAGTAAGTCTATCTTGGAAACCCAAAATCTATAGGATTTCACATTGGGAGATCCTGTGTGGTACCTTGAACCACATACCCTACCTCTAAGGCCCCAAGATGTGCTGAGTCATGTCCATCCAATTAAGATGATGTTGCACCTACCTCCACGTCCATCAAAGACTCCTCTTATCTCCAGGCCTGCCCCTCTTCCTCCAACAGAGACTAGGGGCAAGGCCACAAAAACCACAACCAATACCATTTACATGATCTCTAGCACCATTTTCCCTTCTGTCTCATTGGCTATGGAAGATCCACCTGATCTATCATGGCACCACTTACGTGATGACGAAGAGATCTGTAAGACCGCCTCCAGTTTTACCCCATTCCCTTTAAACCATAGTGTGGAATCGATTATTCCTATAAAAGACCAGATTATGTCACCCCGCCTTGCCAATGACCTTCATCTCGGCAAGGGGGCATACCTCTTCACTGACTTAGATGGTCAACTCTTGAAGAAGCTGCGCAATGGCCTCCACCTCAAGAGAGCCTATGCCTAATACCACCAC
This sequence comes from Pseudotsuga menziesii, assembly GCA_001517045.1. NCBI lineage: Eukaryota > Viridiplantae > Streptophyta > Pinopsida > Pinales > Pinaceae > Pseudotsuga > Pseudotsuga menziesii. The sequence continues at coordinate 24,423 of LPNX010389326.1, read as the reverse complement.
TATGAGTCCCTTATAGCATAGTTTTCTCCCTTTTTGTTTTGCAATGTTTTTACCACAAATCAAAAACCCCCCCATTTAGGGGTAACACCATTAGCTGCTAATCCAAAGTCAGTCGAAACCTGTTCAAGACACCACTCACACCTCCAGGCCCAAATTTCCATCTCATTATGAGACCATCATCTCATGTTTAACAAACAAATTTCGGGACCACTCCCTGGAAGTTACCTTGATTTACGAGCCACATCATGGTGATGCAAGTGTCTGCAGACCTGTACTTGTATCACACTTTCCTACCGCTACTCATGTGGGTTTTTGAGCCACCTCCCATTAAGGAACATCATTTTTATTTTTGTAACATATAGTCGTCTACTTCATCCACCGCACCTTACGGGGATCTCTAGACCATTGTCCAAAAAATAAATTATTTCTCTTGCATGTATTTGGCATATAACTACCCCCAAACTTGTGCTCACATCACATGTATTCAATTCCATCCACCGCAACTCACACATAGCTCTCCTGACCTCTGTCCAAGATCCACCTCGGTTTGCATGCCTCTACCGTACCGACTCGCAAGCCTCTGCCACGATTTATCCTGTGCATGTATTGGTATGTTTGAGATCCTTTTGCTCTGTCCATACTACGTGGATTACCTTTGGACCATTTTCCACCGTCCCGACATAGGGCACCGCCTGTGTCACCGCAATCGATTGACCATACTAGAGTTTCATTTAATCTCTTTTCTGAATCCTAAAAACAATGAAAATATAGCCGAGCGTAGCTGCTTCCTTTCCCGCTTGCTAAAGTATAGGAAAGGGAATCTACATCATCTCATTTACCTCCTTTTGTGGACTATGTAGACCATCAAATTAAAACAACCACCTTGGCGTATTCAAGCCAAGACCGTTCCCCTCTGCATTCTTTTATGCTTTCTCGGGCAGAGGGGCCGCACTTTATGAAAAATCTCACCATGGCTTGTCATTAAGCACTTTTCTATCCTTCTCATCAAGAAAATATTGTCAAGCAAACTTGGTTTTGTTCATGCTTGTAAAAGCATCTGAATGACCGTCCATTCAGTATAGGTTTAACCTTTTCCGGCCTAATTGGACTACCAATGGTAAAGAATTCTCTCATCCCCCAAAGGATGGGTGAGCTCTCCTATGTAAACTTTTATCCTTTTTTGAGAATAGGAGACTACCAACGAAAAAGATCCCCCACTGGAGTCTTCTTCATGCTTTCAGACTCTCTAAAATTGAAAGCACCATCAAGCATTTACCTTCTCAAGCTCGCTAAAAATCCACAAGATCGTACCACAACAGTGTCTCTAGACACCACCCCACAAAAAATAGTTTGGCAGCATTCCCACTTTGGGTCACCTTTATTCAGAGTACTCTGTAATGTGTCTTCCTTGGATCCCATCAATATAAAAAGTATCCACCTCCCCCAAGTATTTCCCATCTGCAGTGACATTCCCGGTATTACAGCTATGATCCCATTCCCATGAGTCAGTTTCATTTGTTTCCTGGTTCGCCTTGTCATCATACTCTGAACAAAGGAATTTTGAGTCTACCACACTCCCCCTGCCCCTGTTCAATTCTTTCCCTCCCCCTCCCCCCGCCCATTCAGTGGGTCAGTCCGCAAATTGTCTCACACCTTTTGGTTATCTCCCTCATGTTTCTGGTCAAAGAAACATCATTGCCTTGACTAGGGGTAGGTCTCCCTCTTTCAACGACAACACACATATTCCAGAGGATAGACCCAGAGGTCCTTGTACCTTGGTTTCATTAACATCATTGATGAGTTCCTTGGACCACTTGAGAGGAGTCCTTAGTGTCTCTCGGGATGGTTGTTTCTCATGTGCTTGACTTCAACTACATCATTGCACCGTTGAGATTTGTACAAGGTTTGGTCCGTGCAGTATTTGGTCAAAGACCCCAGATGTCACCTGACTCTAGCACATTGATGAGTCTATTTGAGGGACCTAAATAGGTTATGTCCCTTGTGATTTTTGGGTTGCATTGGAGACAGTGTTCAGAAGCCCCACCAGTGCGTTGTTGGTTCCGTATTGATTTTGTCTAGTTTGTAGATTGACCTCTTAAGTGGTCGTAACTATCAGGTGGTGGATACATGTTTTTGTCATGGGAGGTGACCCCATAGCATTAGGATTGGGTTGGGGAGAGGGTGTGGTTGCCACCAATACTTGGACTGGTAATGGATTTTGAAGCACCATAGGAGGGGGTCCTTGTGGTGTTGGGTTGGTTTGGGCTTGGTCCATTGTGTTTGTGGCATGTTGCACCTCATTCTGAATGGCCTGCTTAGAGCGACCCATGAAGGGACACTCAAATGTGTAGTGCTTGTAGACCTCATAGAGTGTGCATGGTTGGTTTGTTCGCAACAGGGCGTTGCGTCTCGGTGCATTTGGTCGTGGAGGATTTTGGGCGGGTCGGTTTTCTGCAGTATTGTTGTGTGGGTTTGGTTGTTGACCACCTCCCTGTGGTTTATTATTGGCTTGGTTTTAGGGTCGGTTATTCTATGCCTTCCCTTGTTGATTATTGGGGGTTGGCTGGTTGGGACGATTTTTTTGTGCAAATACTTGTCCCAACGGAGCAGGTGGAGCGGGGGCAGGGGCTTGAACCGCTTGCACTGGTGGTGCATAATAAATTTGGGTGGGTGGCGATGCCACAAATGTGGGAATTTTCCCCTCGTATTGTTGTGTCTACCATGCCAAGGCCTGAGCCTGCTGCGGTGGTGTAGGTTGTGCATAGGAAGTTGTTGCTCCAGACTGGGACATCATTCTGGCATAGTCCAGAGTTTGGTTTTGGTAGGAAACACTAGCAGTGTTGCTTGGTTGTGGTGGAACTGTAGGTGGTGTCGGACAGTGCTATGGTTTGGGAGACCGAGCCTATGATGCCATCTACAGCATGGGATGCCCCTGTGCATCTCGGTAGGAGGTACCCAGATGAGGAGCGTCTGGAATGACGGTGTAGAGGTATCCAGACTGTGCGTAGATTAGGTCAAACTATTGGGCTTTCAGTATGGCCTCTTCTTCAGATTCGGGACCTTCGGATGCGATGTCCTTTGCTATGGGTGGGAGCAAGGTTTTGACAAACCAATCCAAAAATATCATGTCATCAAGTTGGACCTTGCACAAACTACAACGTCGTCGCCACTCATGGATGTGGTCAGTTATATGTGTCGCAGTGCTCTGGTGGCAGGATAACAAGATCTCCACCCCTTCGTCATATCTTACAGGGAGTTGTAAATACTACAGGAACATGAAAGCTAGGGAGTTGAAATTTGGGTACTTGGCTTGTGGTAGCTCAATGTACCATTTGGTTGTCGCACCTGTGAGGGTGAGTTGGAATAGTATTATCCTGATCGAGTCATCTACGATGCTATTTGAGGAGCACCATAGATGAAATGTCATGATGTGGTTTTGGGGACACTCCCCTACCTTCCCTTCAAACTTGGGAATGTCTGAGGGAATTTTGGTTGGCATGGGGGGCCAGAAGGTTTGATGGCGGATGGGGTCGTTTGTCAATAGAGCCAAATTAGGCAAGTTAAGATGAGCCATGAAAGGTGAATTTGACCCCAGGTTGATGTGATATGGGGTAGGTATGGTGGTGGGGTTTGCATGTGCATAATGTACCTACATAGCTTGGGTCACTAGTGGTGCCATTGTAGATGGGCCAGTGGCCCCAAGTGTGGTGGGGGGGACAATGTGGATGGAAGGGCCACTGCCCCCATGTGTAACAAGAGGGGAAGTCTATATGGAAGGGCCACTACCCCCATGTGTGATAGGAGGGAAAGTGTATGTGGAAGGTCCACTGCCCCCAAGTGTTAAAGGTGGGATGGCCTGAGTGGTCACTATGGGTGGTGGCGGCTGATTGATGACAGTTTGCATGACCGTGTTGAGGACACCTACAGGGTTTTTGGTGATAATTTGTGGTGTGGACATGGGTCCACTAGCAATTGCTATACCAGAAAATGGATCTGGGTTTGTACCAGCCATGGGGCTTGATGGTGTTGTGTGCAGGTCTGGTTCAAACTGAAATGGGTTTGAATCTGAATCAGAGGTTGTGTGGACTTCTAATGGTGTGAGAGGTCATCAAGAATGGTCTCAACGGTGTTGGTTCAATGACCTGAATTGTGGTGGTTCTCCTCTTAGGCGTGAGGAAGAGCATGAGGGATCAATTGTGTTAGATTTGTGTATTGAACTGGTGGGAATTATTTTTTGGACCCCGGTTTCAATCGCTTCCTATTGGTTGTAGGTGTTCACTCGACCACCAATTCTGCCAGAAGACAGCACTTGGCCTTTTCCTCATAGGTGTTCTACTCAATCGGTGGGGGCCGTTGCCTGTTTCGCTTGGCAATTCCTCTTAGCGGCCAGCTACTTTGGGGTTCCCGTGGTACTCCTCACAATGAGTTTTTAGGCAGAGCCCAAGTACTTCACTCGGTTAAGGAAGTCAGGGACTTATGTCCTCAAATACTGCAGATTTTTGAACTTAGTGTAAATTAATAAATTGTAGTGGCTCTCTCATCGTCATGAATTGAGTTGGGTTGATTTACTTGGTATGGTGTGTATGTCTTTTTTTGTTTCTGTTATTTGGTGGCTGCAAATGGTTTATGAATTCATCATATTATGGTTGAAAGCAGTAAATAAAAAGAAACTTTGTATACATATACCATTTTTTACCCTGATTTGTGATAGCCTAATTAGGTGACTACCTTACACCTATATTCTTCTTCAACCAAGAGAAGGTGTTGGGCTCTCAACACAATGGGACTAAGCCCATCTGTATATCCACAGGTCACCTCCCGAATGCAAGGTTGGTCAACAGAGAGGACGCTTAGCACCGTGAGAATCCCTCCTTCTCTACCCCCTCTACCTTCCAAGTAATCTGTTTTTAATGGTTTCGAACAATATTGGATGAAGGGCCTATTACTATACGAGTTGTGCCCTTCGTCTTATCCTACAATACCCCAAAGGGTGATGACTGGGTAGAGGAGGAAGGGTAAGAAAGATTATAAATTCATTGGATGGACTCTGTCCAAATTGGATTCAATAGGGATGATCATGTATGACGTGGAAAACAAAGGATTTGCATCCTTCACACCAGCATTCATAACAAAAACATACAGCCTGCCACCTTCAGACGTCAGCATGAAAACTGACTGCGTAAAATTATTGAATATCGATTACATGGCTATAGTAAAGATGATGGTAGCTGCAGGAAATAATTTTTGGCATAAGCAATCCGGGGAATATGAAACTGCCCATCTGCATACCCCATACAGGATGATAGCTCTGATGCTAAATAGCATATTTGGCAGAGCCGATAGAAGTTCTTATAAATTTGGATGGATCCCACTTATATACCATCTATCCATGAAGGGGACAATTTTCAATTGGGCTGACATAGTATCCAAATGTCTGTCTTCCTGCATCACTGCAGCCCAAGAAGGATTGCATGAACGAAAATTTGAGTTTTATATGGGATCTTTTTTGGTTGACTGCATACTTTGTTTTCATCCTTTTGAGAAGCTCAACTACATATGAAAAGGAGGAAAAGCCCCTATTTATGCAGCATATATTTTGGGCTCACAAATACCACCGTCATTACAAACTAACCTGTGAAGAGTTCTTGATGCCCCTATACCAACTAGTTTTCCTAGAAGAGAGTAAGTGCATGTCTGAAGGTGATTTGGAATCTATAAAGGATTTTGGAGATTACTTCTTCTCTGAAGAGGGCACATACCTGATGATGTATGGGGGAACCAAAGCACCCTACTTGCTACCTAAATATGCCACAGATTATATAGTACATAAGCTGTGAGATAGCTCTTCTTGGATGGATTTGGAAGTCATATGTTCAACCTGAAAAAGGTTGTGTTTCCACCACTACCTTTCTATGTGGGGATATATAAGTTTTCTAAATTCAAGAATGTACCTGAGTTCATGAAGGAATTAGAAATCTTCCATTTTTGTGAAAATAGCTTTCACAGGAATGATTCCCAAGGTAAGGTTGCAGCCCATCGGGAACTCCTAAAGGTAAATTTCGAATATAATGATCATGTTGATAAGGATGAAGAAATGTATCAGAATATTTGCAACATGACTACTTTGAATAAGCGGCTTAAAAAAAATACCACAATATCTGGATTTAAAGGTAGTAGCAGCAGTAATCCAGACCATAAGGGATAGGAGGAAGAAGTTGCACGGAAAGAAAAATAATAAACAGCACGTAGACTAGGTGCAAGGAAACTGTTAGCTGAAGAAGACCAATGAGAAAAGGAGGAAGAAGAAGCTGCTAGAAAAGAGAAGGAAGAAGAATAGAGAAACAAAGAAGAATCCATGAAGGAGAAGATTGCAGAGTTAGCAATATCAATAGTTGAGGAAGCACGAAATCAAGATCCAGAAGAACAAAACCAAGAAGAGGTCGCACAAGTAAAAAGGAAGAAGGACCAAGAAGATCTAGATAATGAGAATTAAGGACAAAGTCCTACTCAGGAAAACTTGGAGAACATCCCTTCCACTTCATGCAGTATACTTACAGGAGGGAATCTCCCTATGGTTGAATTAAGGTTGGTACCATTTACCCCGTCAAAGAAACATGAAGTCACAAAATTAGAGGATGTATTCTTTGATCCTAAGAGAAAATCAATTGTTTGGAGGACTGAGAAAACTTTGAAGACATGTACTCAGCCTGAAATCACCACAGTGACCGAGAGAACAGTTGTAAATGATGTAGAAGAAGACCCCGTGCAGATGGTGTCATGGGGTGTTGCAACTGCACAAGTGAACGCCCATAATATTAGTAATATTAAGGAAATCATTGATCAGTATAAATTTAGAATGGCAGAGATAAAGGAAGTCTTAAGGAAGGAGGAGAGAGTGGGTCGGGAATCAAAGAGAAAATATGATGCCACTCTTTCAGACTTTGAGAAACTACATCAGGACTACCAGATTCTAGAAGAGGAAAGAGATGCTTTGAAACTATCAAGCACGACCCTGGATGGAGAAAAGAAGAATTTAGAAAGCAAGATGGAAAAAATGGAAGTACAGAAGTCCACAGCTGACCAACAAAAAGAGCAGTATAAAGTTCAAATTACGGAACTAGAAGCCCAAAATAGTTCCTTAGAAGTATTATTGAAGGAAACCAATGAACAAAAGACAGGCATAGCACCTCTGAGAGAGCATGCTCTCCTACTTAAAATTAAAATTTATCAAGTACAGGTTAAGCTAGCAGAAGAGGTTTTCAAAATCAAGCAAGTAGAAGCTCGACTGCATGAGATCTCAATAGTAGCTACTGAATTCAAAGCCAAGACTCGGGACATTGAAGAGAATATACAAGGTCAATTGACCTAGTTGGAGACAAATAAAGAACCCCCAGAAAACACACCTGTAAAGAATCCAGATAGGTTGCAACTGGAGTATGATCTCATGAATTTCAATAGTAAATTTGTTGAGAGATTGATAGATGTAATCAAGAAAACAATGGACAAATGCATGGAATTTTAAAAGAATGTGATTACAACTCATAATAAATTCCAGACATCATCCGCCAAAAGGCTACAAGAGTTTCTAGCCCATGAATAACACTGGAATCACCTGCATGATAGGCTGCAGGGAGATGAACTTAGCATACAATTGATTAAAGGCTTAAATGAAAAGGTGATAAAAGGTGTGGTGGCTCAAGCTGCAGTAAGTAATTTCCTTTTGGAAGACCATCTTTGAGTAACTCCATCAAGGTTGCTGACATAAAGACTCAGATTTCCAAGCACGAGGTCACGGTCAGATTCATAGAACCAATAGATTTTGAGATCATTGCTTCAAATGATATGGCATGGAAACAGTTCATTAACGAGTTGACTGGGCTCACTTGAGTGGTTCTATCCTATATACACATGGAAATGTAATTGTAATATTTTGTATTTATCTTATTTTATTAGTGGGCATACTAGAAGACAAACATTTTTGTAACCGAATGTTGAGGAATCCCAAAGGGTAGGAAAACCAAGAGTCATTTTTGCAAATGTATAAATATAGGTAGACTCGAATAGAAGAAGGACTTTTCTAGCTCTCATATGAGAATGATTTTTGTAAGAAGAATCATTTATTGTTATAATAAAGAGGATTGAATTTTTGCTGGAGAAGGGGATGCCTGAGTTTCAAATGCATTGCTATGTAGATTGTTGAATAAAGGACTATTTCTGTTTAGCTTGTTATACAAACTCGTGAGATCCTTCTAACTGTTGAACTATTTTTGTGTGTTGAATGATTTCAAATTCATGTTATGAATCTTATGCAGTAAATGAGTAATGAATGCTTTAACTTCACTGAGCTATCTCTATGTTATTTTTCTACTATATTTATGTATTCTAAATTTATTAGCTATTTGCAAAATTCTTTGTGCAAAATATGCGGTACATTGCTCATAGTAATAGTTATATTTCTCCCTGGGGATAGGTTAGATAAAGTAGATTAGATTAGATGTTCTTTTATTTCGGTGATTTAGGAACAAAGGGGATGAGATGGAAAGTGAGAACCTACGCATCACATTGTGAGGTCTATGTTCCTTGGTCACTTTCATTTAATCTAGGCACTTGCATATAATTTATAAAACATAAAAACACACATAAACGGTGGACTGGGCCACAACCGATAAAATAGATTTAAACCTTCATTTAATTCTACGGTAGTCAGGCCGCTAACCGGACGGATTCCCCAAACCAAATGATAAACAATCTATTTGGGAACAGTTATTGGCGAGAATCCCTATTGTCGGTACCTAGGATTTTCCAGGAATCAACACCTCCTTTGCCAAAACTTTCCTACTTTTGTTCTGGAAGCTTTTCTAAGTCTCCAAAAGGAAATTGCGCCCTCTTTCGCCAAAACTTTCATGATTTATTTTATGACAGCTTTTGTCATAGATTTTGGGCACTTTCCCTTTTCTCTCTGATTGCTTTTGTTATAGAGTTTCTACTTTCTTGATCTCCTCCCTTGGAAATTTGTCTTGCTAATTGTGCCTGACATGGAAAGCTCAATTCCACATATTATTTGCACAATAATTAATTAATGGAAATAATCAAAATCAAGTACATTCCTTAATATTAATTATTTAGAAAAAAAACCCTAGGCTAATTAATTAATGCCTCATAAATAATATTTGGACAAAATTCCCTAGGTAAGGTAATGAATGCAACTTTGACCCCCCAATGTGTTGGGCATGGTCAACACTTATATGTCCAAAATTATGGTGACAGGACATCCCCCTTTCACGCTTGATGACTGAACGTATAGCAAGGATATGGTGAAGTAGAACACATAGGAGAGGACACAAATCATTTGCGAAGTCGGAGGGGACGCAGAGGGTTTGCAAAGTCAGAGGATGCAGAGGATAGGAGGGGATGTAGAGGGGTCGCGAGGCGACATAGGACGGGGTCACGAGGCCACATAGGACATAGAGGGAAAGTTCAAGGTGGATGCAAAGGTCACCTAGAGGACACTAAGGGGTTTCAGAGGTCACATAGGATGCAAAGGAGTCTTATTGGTCACCTATAGGACACAATGCCCCCCAATTCAGTAAGTACTCATAGTAATTTGGTTGCACAACCTTGCACCTAAAGTTTTTTAAGAAACCCAGTAACAAATTATTTCTCTCCTCATAAGATGTTAAATGGGTACCCAACCATATATTGAAATGAGATTAGAAATCCATTCCATCCTCCATACAAACTTACGAGGGTCTCGTTGTAGAAATATCAAAATAAATGAAGCTCTGCCTATGAGACAAGTGGCAAATTTGTTGTTTTTCACTCTATTAATTTGGAGACAAAACCAATGATCTTTGTGGTATTTAAAACTTAGGGTATTGAGACTAGGGGGATGAATTCACTAATTTTGTTGTTTTTTCATAATTCTAAGTTGTCTCATAGGTCCTACATATTTAATCTTACAGCGACAAGGGACTGATGGTGTCGTTAATGTTGTATAATGGTCCACATTCCTAGATGGTATAGGCAATCCCACTAATATGTCAATACATGTCAATTTTCCTCCTCTTTAAGCCTCCACTTGAAAAGGAATATTAGTTTTCGACAAAAATGGTTAGATTTTATATTATAAAAACAACAGTGAAACCAATGGCACAGATACAGCAAATGGATCCATTCATAAGCCTAAACACAGAGAAAAAATGGCATGAATGTCTACTTGTCCAAACATCTAATATTTTATTAACATCCCTAGTATAAGTTCTATTAACAAAGATAATTACATAGTTTTCAAAACACAAAGATAAAACAAAACAACAAAACCCAGAAATTAATGACCATGGAATTCCAAGGCACCTGAAGCAGAGCAAGCTGGTGGCTTAGTGGACCGCTTCTCCCCAAACAGAGTGACAACCTTCATATCCATCTTATCAAATCGAGCTTTCATTTCCACAAACTGGTCTTGGAGGGCCTAAGTTGATTGACTAACAGCAGCCAAGAAATCCTTATAGAGTTGCAGCAAGTCTGCTTCAACCATCTAGAAATTCTTACCCCCTTCTTCATCAAGGTGCTTAACAAAATTCTTATGGTCCCTAAAATTCCTTTGCCGCTCCCTAATTTCCTTCTCCAACAGCTGAATTGGATCACGTCCTAGAACCGCGGACTCAAAACTTGAATCCATGACAAGAACCAAAGTAACAGATAGATTGGTTGACACTATTGAATTATCCCGTATAGACCGAAGCAACACTTGATATAATTTCATTATCCGTTGATTTGAATTACCTTCGTAGCTACCCTGTAAATCACTTTCCTTTTCCTTTAAATTCCAAATCAAATTTAAATCCTTCCCACAGTCGACGTGACAGAGGGGATTGCAACCAGGGTCGAATTTCTTCCTACTGAGATCATTACATGCATGGATTTCCATAACCAATGCCATCGTGCACAAGAACTTGTGATCACCGTACTCACGAAGGGATTAAGCCATGAATGAGTTAGCCAGATGGGAGTGCATGCATTTATCCTCCATGAGCATGTTGCGACATGTCGAGCCTTCACCTTTTTTATTGCATGATCTACATGTTTCCTTCCGAGAAGGGGTAAGCCCCTTAGGAATTAGGACCAGGTTCCTATGGTATAAAAAAAATCGAAATATCTCCATTCACTAATTTTTATGTTACAACCTTTACTAAAGGTCCATTATGAATTATCAAACACAATGTTAGATTATGAGAATATTCCATCAAAATTTTTTATTTTACTTTATTGAAATGATGTCTATGAAACTCGTCCACTACAACATAAAGATTGTTAGGGTACACAGGGTACTCCCAAAGGACCGAACACCAAGAATAGCCGCTTCACATAAACAGATCACAGATCAATACACCAATGTTTGTCACGTGGTTAAAGCCCTCGAGAGGGAAACAGTCCACGGCCCCGGCCAAATAGCTACTTCGGAGCAATTTATTATGCAAAAGAAAGAAAGTTACATGAGCTTCTCATAATCGATCAACTAGCCAAGGACCCTCTATGCTCTTTAAATAGAGATCATAGACCAATTGGGTGTTAAGCCACGGATCAATGGTAGGTATGATCTAAGAGAAGTTGAACCGTCGGATCACTCTATGTCTAGAACATATCGTGACCGTCGGATTAGAATATTTACAAATGCATACTAATGCATACTAAAGAAACACACTTTTACCTAACGGATATATTACACAAGTTGATCTTAACTAACTCCTAAGTGTCTAAATATCCTAACAAAGATCGATTACATTATAGAAATTTTTCATTGGATCCTCCATACTAACTTGCACATTATCATAATTCTTCCTTGAATTTTGTATTCTAACTTGCACCCTTGTAGCAACCTTAGGCTCATCACCCATCTGCACTTCACATCTCTTTGAAGAATCATAATTTATAGCCTAACCAAAATATGGCCATATAGGTATGTTTTCCTCTTTTTAATGCATATCACAATTATATATTTACTTCAAATAATGAAGTGACCATTATTCTTTAAATCTCCTTTATATTTTCATGCAATCATAGTGAAAAAATTTCCAAAAATATCTCATTGACTCCATTAACTAAAACATGTTTGACACTCAGAACTCGATGAATTCCAAGATTCAATAAACATAGATATATCTATCAATATTCATTCCATCCAATGTATTTCTACGCCTATTCATAGAAAAAAATGAACAATAGACACATTTTAAGAATAACCTATATAATCTAGTGTTATGTTCCTCTACACCATTTCTCTTCCACGATGTATGGTCATCATGTTATGACTAGAACAATTTAGTTTCTTTGGGAAGACTAACCCAAATAATTTAATCTAAACAATTACAACCCACTAAAGGTTGATCAGGGAACATACATAATGACTCAAACAATATCGTACTAAATGTGTTCAAAAGGCTCAAATATTACCATTTGTATACATCCCTCTGGCATAATCTTGCATCTTTAGTTAGGGGTATTTCTTTCTAATATGGGTGAAAAGCTAAAAATATATGTAGTCCATCCATGAAGCTTGGTGGAAATTTCATGGTCAAAAAGTGAAAATGTAACACAATTATCAAGGACTCACTTATCACTCAGTGTTTTAATCCCTAAGAAGATGAAACATTAAGGCATGCAAACGGTTCTCTTCATCTGATTCAAAATGTTGAGGGGCCATTTCCTCTTCCATAAGGTCCATCTTAATCCTTCAAAATTAGTCATCATCTTCTTTGAGATAGATTGGGTACTAATTGTTAAAAATGACAAAAATCCAAGTAATCAAGAAGCAAGTCCAAACATGCATTTTTTTCTCTTATAAAGATAGTGATCAAAGCTATAAAAGATCTCACCCGTGTGTTTTCTTAAATAACTACCAATAGTGAACTTTCATAGAAATCAATAGCTTTAGATGTGGATGAGTTGATGCATTGTTATACCAAAATCCTGTCACCATCATGTGATAAGACATTTGACATACCTACTTGCCCTAAATCCCAACTTCTGGAGTGGAAACTAAATGGTTTTTCATAAATCTTTCATACAAATTCCCAGCACCGTGCATGCCCCTTTATCCAGGAGCAGTACCCCTGTTCGCACCGCCCATCATCTGTTTCCCATAAGCGATGCCACCGCTCATTGTCCTTGGTCCATAAGCGGTTATTACCAGAACCGCTCTGTCATTGAAGGAGAAACGCAGTACCCTAGGTAAAAAGGGAAAAAGAGAAATTTCTCGAGGCTTCTAGATGATAAGCCTTGTGTCCTACCTTATCCCTACTACTGTGGATTGGTTGAGCTCGAGATCCCTCATCCTAGGATCATAGAATCCACCTCACCCACTAATTTCTCAACCATCTCTATCCATTAAAGCCTTATAAATAAGAGCTCATAGCCATGGTTGAGGGGAGAACACTTGAGGTATTGTTATGCTGTTGGATTGACCATTGGCCCAAAATCATTTGGAGAGAGCATAGACAGCTAGATTCGAAACTTTTGGGGATGAGAAGGTCTGGTTTCATGGAGATGCATGTCAACACTAAGGCTTGGTTGTAAACTTCTTCATATTCTTTAATGCAAGTTGATTTATGTCCCACATATGTTGTTGTTTTTGTGATTTCGCATATATGTTGCTAGATTCCTTAGTCACTAGCATAGATTAGTAGATCATATTCTGGTTGCTTTTATCTGTTTCATGTTGAGCTTGATTGCAGGTACACAGGTGGACTATCAAATCCTTGTATTCCAGATATCTACAGCATCTAGGGAGAGTCTTCAACCTCTATCCTCTATTTGTTCTGGATCTGAACCATTCAGACCAGTGGAAAACCTTGTTGTCGGCAGGAGGTGAATATTCTAGCTAACAAATCCGGCGACTCCGCTGGGGAACTTAGTGTATCAGTTGTTCTGATCTTCCTCAGTCTGCAACTCTTGTCCGAATCCAAGCTCCATTTTCTTCAACTCTTTTCAGTCAGATCTACTTTCAGATTTGAATTATTTGGGTTTGAAATTTATGCTCTGTTTCCATACTCAATTCAACAGTATTTGCATTGATCTAGTCTTTTCTGACTTGATCCATCGTTATTTTTTTTGTTTTGGTCATCTATAGGGAACTGCTCACATGTTGTGTACGAGGAGCGGTGCCACCGCCTGAACAAAGTGGATAGTAAGTGGTGCCACCACCTGTAACCCGTTTGCAAGGAGCAGTGCTATCTTGGAAACGCTCTGTCAACACCTACGAAGCGCAGTGCTAGGTAGGCATGATTCCAAAACATTTTTTCCTCATTTTTCTTTGAAAAAATTTGGATTTTGATTGCTTTCAGTTCTATTATCAGGCTTATGTTACTGAATATGATGTGTGTGGCTTGCTTATTTGATGGTTTAATATTTATTTGAGTGGAATTTCAAAAGTTTGTTTAAATATTTTTTATTGTTCATCCGCTTCTATGCTTGTTGGTTGTGCTTTAAGAAGGATTTCTTGTTTTCTAAAAAGTTTAGGATGCTCATTGAAATCTCTTTTCGTTGCATATACTGAAAGAAGAACATTAGATTAGCTTCTAGGTTTCATTTCTTACTTGCATAGTAAACTTCATTTTCCTTCCTTCAAAAAAGAAAAGTTTTGATTGAGACTAGGACATCATCATTGAGCGTTGGATTTGGGTTTTCTGATTGGCTTTCCAAGCTTTCAGAACCTTTATGATCTTTCGTCTCTCATGCATTTAGGACTATCTCGATCAAAATATTAAAAAAATGGTAGTTTTAAGTTAGATTTGCTTATGTTTCTGAGAAAATTGAAAAGTTAGAGTGCATTGGCATATAGGTGTGCTTCATGTTGTTCTTTTAGGAAAAGAGATTCCCACCCTTCTCATTTGCTTTCGAAAAGAAGAAATCGGTTTGGAAAAATGTTTGCTTGTCTTTCATTTGATGTTCATGACTGTTGATTGGAATGATTTTTGGTTTTGAAACAAAAATAAAACATTATCTTCCCTCCTGTAAGTAGGCATACCGAACGGTAAAGTGAACATTTGCACAAGCATATTGCATGGTTTTACCTTTTTGTCAAAACACCATGCATTCACCTAACCGTACAAGTTAAAATTAACGGTAGTTGTAGGTTAAAATTTACGTAGTAACTTGAGTGATAGGTTAGAGACGTGTTCAGACGTCGTAAAATGTAGGAGCTATCATTGTTTGTCAGCATTACATTCTAGGACTCACGCGGTTCTTCCACGTACCGTCGGTATATCGAACGGCCTTTCACGTACCCTTGAGGTATATAGAAAGGTACTTCATGTACTCGATTGTATATCGGAAGGCCCCTTGTGTATGGTTATGCATTAGACAGCACCACTACCGATTTGAGCTCCCACGTACCTTAAGTATATCGAGAGACCCCACTAGGGTACCTTATCTATCTGAGAAAAGCCCTTTCGCCATCTTGTTTGGAGCCATACAACGAAAACAGCATTCGAGGAGATTACTACGCACATACCCTCGAGGTATATCGCGAGTGGCACCTTCTTGACAATCCTAGTGAGAGACCTGACTTTTGAACTCCTCCTATCATTTTAAGTCTGCTTATTTTGACCTATAGTTTGTGTAGGGAAGTCTTTTGGTGTGTATTTCTACATTTTCAAACCCTAGGTTAGATAGGAACTGTACGAACTGGCTGAGTTAAGACATTCCAGGAGAGTACGGGGTTTCCACTTGGTTTTATTCCTGTTTCAAGAGAAAATCCATTGGAAGCTATCGACCAAGGAGCTACTACCACCTCCCAAGTGGGAGATAATGTGGTGGTGGAAAGTGGAGTACCATATTCTTCACACTCGCCTCCCTTGCTCCAACAACCTTCTCTGGGAAATTCATCGTTCCATTCTCCCTTAGAAGGTCATGTTGATGATACAACCTGTCCAGACTTTGGTCCCAATGCTCCTTTTTGGGAGACACCTATAGGACAGGCCATTGCCTCATTTGGCACCTGTGTAAGTTCTCCTGATGATGAAGAAGAACACAGGCAATACTATGCTACTATTCTCCATGCACAGGAGGTAGAAAAGCAGATTGATGACCTATTAGGCTCTACACCAGTACGTTCCACATATTTTCCTGTGGGATATCGTTCACTGGCCGATTCTATGAGACCCATTGAACCGATTATAGATTGTCCATTAACAACCCACAACCCAGGTCAATTTACCACCCCTCACACCTCTCATGTTATGTCTGTTCAAAATATTCCCAGGTCTTCCACACCTGGGGCCCAACCTTCAATTCCTGTTTCATCAGTACCTTCTAATGTCATGGGGCAACCCATGGCATGACCTATGTTATCTGATGCTGGAATTTTACCTAGTCAAGGGCAGACCTCTAACATAGAATCATCTACAGTTTTTGTCCCTCCCACCCATACTAATGTGGTAAATCCCCCACCTAGTTTAGTTCAGCCCTTGAGGGTACAACCTATAATCGCTTAGTCTTCTAGAGGTTATGGTTATCAAATACATGTATGTAGTCACCCATCTAATCCTACAGGAATGCCTTATACTGGAATTCCATACCCTAGTAACACTTTTATGCCATGGGGGCAACCCAACTGGTCTTACATGCCAGCTATGGGAGGGATACCTATACATACTGCAGGAGGTGCGGGAGGACCACCTTATGGAGGTCCTCCCCCTGGGGGACCTAATGGTCTCGGAGGATCTAGAAACTTTCCTCATTATGGTCCTGGTGGTCCTGGTGGTCCTAGTGGTCCTAGGGGACCTGGTGGCTTTCCTCCTTTTGGCTCTGGAGGGTCTAGTGGTCTGCCTCCTGGTGGTACTGATGGTCCCGATGGTCCTGGTGGTCCCGGTGTCCCTGGTGGTCCTAGTGATCCTAATTCTAGAAATAAACCCCCCGTGGGTGGATCTTTCGGTGGTTCTTCCTCACAGCAACCTATTTATCCATCTACATATGGTCCTACTGGTAATTATATGCCATATCAATATTACCAGTATGTGCAACCCAACCAACAGTTACCTTTCCTAGCAACTTTGGACTTTCCTGATTTGTCCAAGTTGATTAATGATCCCATTCGACACAATCCCTCGTGGCCTCCCATTTCGGTAAAGTTACCATCGGATATTCCAAAATTCGATGGGAAGCAGGGAGATGATCTGAAGAACCATGTTGTGAATTTTCATTTATGGTGTTCTTTGAACTCCCTCATGGATGATTCCATCCGGTTACGACTCTTTCAACGAAATTTGACCTGTACAACCATGAAGTGGTACATTGAACTCCCACAACATTCGTTTGTGAATTTTGGCTTGTTGGAAACTGATATTTTAACTTCTCTGCAACAGAACACCTCCATCCACATTTTTGATCATATTCATGAATGGAGAAGGCAAATAAGGCTTATTAAGGACCCTATTCCGGATCAGTTTCTAGCTGATTGGTTCACTAAGTCCTTGTTGCCTCCTATTGCCCGAGATGTGGATATGGGCAGTGCCGTTACCGAAGAGCAGGATATTATTCAGGATCAGTACCTATACTTGGTCTATTCCCAGTCTGGAACTCTCTATGACCTGATTCCTCAAGCTCCTCGCCCCAGCACTGACCCTGCCAAGCCACCAGCAGAAGTACCTGTTGATGGGATTGTTGGTTCAATCTAGTCCCCATATGCAGCGAAACCTACCAAGCAAACCCAAACTGCTACTCCTTCGACTCCTAAGGTTTCTGCCGAGGTCAATTCCATTCAAAGTACTCAAACCTCGGGTAATAAAAAGAAAGGTAAAATAGAAATAAAAAACCTGGAAACCAACAGGAGACTCCACGACCAACCAATAATGACAACGACAAAAGGAAAAGGAAGGATAAATATCCCTGTCTGTTATGCGATGGTGACCATTTTTCAAAGGAGTATCCCCGTCAGGATGAAATATCCCAGTTTTTGAAGTCTAATCCCGCACCCGCAGTACTTACGGATCCCTTTCCCTCTCAACAACAACTGGTAGACCACATGTCTAACCAGGGTAACTCTAGTTCATCGGAGGAAATTCATATGATGTCCTTAGATACCATCCATTTGCAAACTTGAAGTTAGAATTATGATAAACCCGCAAATAAGAAAGAACATCAATCTTCTTTAGGGAAATCTCCCTCTACTAGTTCTCCGGAATCCTTGTCTACTATCCCTTTATCTATCGAGAAGCATACTCTAGACATGATTTTGCGCCCACCTAAGAGTAATCTTCGGAAGGTTGTCTTTAATCCCAATGCTCGAGCTGCTCAATTCTATAATGTGGTTGAAGATCTCGCTCAGGCACCTTGTGCCATGTCTACCCTAGAAGTACTCCAAAGTTTCCCCACACAGCGCAAGAACTTGTTGACCGCTTTAGGAGCTTTAGACCTGGATGACACTAACTTGATTCATTTCAAAGTTGAGAATTATAAACCTAGATTACTGCATAAGCTTGATTTTCAAATCGTTATGAAAGTAGTGGGAAAGAAAGTATTTCGAACGGTACTAGATGAAGGATCTTTGACCTCGGTGTAATCTCTAACTTGTTGGAAATCTCTTGGCTCTCTCGAGCTTGTTACATCACCTACGACCCTTAAAGCCTTTGATGGATGGGGTTTCCAACCCCATGGTCTCATATCAGCCCTCGCGGTCGAGATGGGGGACAAAACCATTTCCATCCAAGTAGAAGTGCTAGATGCCCCTTTAGATTACAACCTCCTTCTAGGAAGGAATTGGTTATATGCCATGACTGCTGTTGCTTCAACAGTATTTCGAACGGTCCAATTCCCACATCTAGGGAGAATTGTTATGATTGATCAGCTTGATTTATGTACGTCGGATGTTACTACCTCCATAGCTAATAACATCCCCATGTTAGGTCAGTCCCCTCCTCCTTACCAGTCGATTGGGGTAGGCATGCTGAAGGATTCATCCCTTATGGGGATTTTTCCATCTACTTCTCCTAGCACGGATACCGCGACAGTACATATGATCGCCTCATATGATTATGAGCCTAAGGGAAAAAATGTTGTTGATTCCACCTCGTTGACTCCTCATGAAGCTATGTATGACACCATTCAAACCTTTTTCGATGATCACACTGATGACCTTCATCTAGTGGCTTTGGATCCTTACCATTTTCCCTACTGGTTAGAACCTTCTCTTCCGGTTCTAGACTATCTCTCCGAGACTTTTCCCTCTGATGAGTCCATTATAGAGATCATGAACATGGATGAACACATTTGGGAGGATCACCACCATAGATCTATGTTCCTCCCCAACACCAGTTCGAGCAGCTGTGATTTTGCATCCTTCTTTCCTACTGATATTGTCAACGTTCCGCAAAGTCCTATATTGTTGCAAGATACAGATTTTGAAGGAAACCTTTGCAACATTACTCAGACAAACCCAATTGACATATCAGCCAAGCCTGATGTTATCGAGCACGTTCATGTTGGGCAGAACTGCTCCGCATATGAATCTGAAGCATATAAGGCACTTTTCAAGGAATTCCGTGATATTTTTGCCTGGTCCTATGAAGAGATGTCAGGGATTGACCCTTCCATTGTAGTCCACGAGATTAAAACTTATCCCACGGCTAAACCTGTCAAGCAGAAACTTAGGCAATTCCATCCTCGGAAGCCTGCAGCTATTAAAGCTGAGATTGAGAAACTTCTGAACGCTGGTTTTATTTATCCTGTAACTCTGATGGAATGGGTATAGAATGTTTTCCCTGTCAATAAAAAGCAGGGCACCATTAGACTCTGCATCGACTTTAGGGATTTGAATAAAGCTTGTCCCAAGGACAACTTTCCTACCTCGCATATCGATCAGATTATCGACAACTATGCTAGAAGTGTCATCTTTTCATTCATGGATGGATTCTCTGGCTACAATCATATTGAGATATTTCCCTCCGATTAGCATAAGACGGCATTCATTTTCCCATGGGGAACCTTTTCATATAAGAATTTACCTTTCGGCTTGAAAAATGTTGGAGCCACGTTCCATCATGCGATGTCCTATGCGTTTCACTACATTAAACATGTTGTTGAACCGTACCTTGATGACCTCCCTGCTCATTCACAGCGATGGGAGGACCACCCTGGTCATCTTAGAGACATATTCCTGAGATGTCGTCATTATAATATATAGCTCAATCCGCATAAATGTGTTTTTTGCATTGAGACGGAACGTCTACTTGGCTTCGTGGTATCCAAAGATGGCATCTGGATTGATCCTTTGAAGATTGCTGCTATAATTAATCTACCAGCCCCAACCAACCTCCTTGAACTCCAAAGTTTGCAAGGGAAGGCAAAATTTCTCCGTCGTTTCGTGTGCAATTTCGCAGAGAAAACGAACGGTTATATGCGTCTCCTCAAGAAGAACACTCCATTCTTCTAAGATGACCAGGCCCAACGTGCCTTTGATAATCTTAAGCACACTCTAACTCATTCACCCATGATACACTCCTCAAATTATTCAAAGGAATTTCTCTTGTATATTGTTTCCTTCGCTACTACCATCGCCATGGTTTTAGTGCAGGACAATCTCCACGGTCAGGAGCATGTGATTTATTACGCTAGTAAGAATCTTATTGATTTTGAAACCCATTATTCACATGTGGAGAAGTTAGCATTGGTCACGGTCATTGCTGTGCAAAATTTTCGTCACTACTTCTGCTCCGCACTACCACCGTATTGGAAGACTAGAACCCGATGTATTACATTCTGACTCGTCAGGTACTCGGGGAAAAATACTCCCGTTGGATCGTCATCCTTCAAGAATTCGATCTAGAGTTTGACAAGGCCACATCAAAGAAATCCTTGGTTTTTACAGAGCTTAAGTGTGATCTTCCCTATGCTACAATGGAATCTGAGCCCAGTGATTCATTTCTGGATGAATTCCTGTTCCTGATTAGCACTACTGACCCTTGGTATGGAGATTTGTTGATCTATCTCCAGACCCAGAGTTTTCAGTCGCATTTATCTCGTGATTATCGCCGCCGTATCCGTCACCAGGAGAAATACTATCTTATCTTGAATGATACCTTGTATAGACGTGGGATTGAATCCATTCTCCGGTGATGCCTCACCCATGAGGAGGCTGAACACGTGTTGAATGATTGCCACTCTTGAGCATGTGGAGGTCATTTATCTAGGATGGCTAAAGCCCAAAAAATCCTTCACGCTAGCTATTTCTGGCCTTCTATCTTCAAAGACTGTCATGAGGCTGTTAAGAAATGCCCACCTTATCAACATTTTTATCCTAAAAAGCGCACCCATCCTACTCCACTTCACCCCGTCATTGTCGTTGGCCCATTCACCAAATGGGGGATTGAATTCATGCATTGTAAGCCTACTTCAGTCGGGGGGCATGGTTACATCATCGCAGCCGTGGATTATTTCACAAATGGGCTAAGGCCATGCCTACATATGCAGAAGATGGTAATACTGCCGCTCTCTTCTTGTTTAATCATATCATAGCTAGATTTGGAGTTCCGCATTCCATCGTCACTGATCACGAATCTCATTTCCATAATCCAATGATGGAGGAACTGAGGGCCAAGCTAGGTTTTCGCCATGAAAACTCTACGCCGTATTATCCACAAGCTAATGGTCAGGTAGAGGCCATTAACAAAGTTTTGAAAACTATGCTTCATCGGATGGTTGGAGATCATAAATCCAATTGGAACCTCGTTCTTTTTTTTGCTCTTTGGGCTTATTGGACTTCCATGAAAACAGCTACTGGTTTCACGCCATTCCATCTTGTCTATGGACTTGAAGCTATCTTGCGGATCCAATGTCAGATTCCATCTTTACAACTTGTCGTCGAACTTCTCCCGGACACTTCTGCGGAGGAAGAGAGATTTTTGTATTTGAATAACCTTGATGAGACTCGTAGATATTTTGCCTTGGCTAATGAGGCACATAAGAAACACGTCAAGGCGCAATACGATAAATATGTCCAGCCTCTTGTTTTCAACAAGGGTGACCTAGTATTGACTTATGATTTGACAAACTAGAGAAGGGTAAGTTTGAATCCATGTGGTATGGACCTTTCGTTATTTCTAAGGTGTTAGAGAAAGGAGCTTACGAGCTCATTGATTATGATGGAATCCTTTTGGGGAAACCTCGTAATGGGTTGTACCTAAAAAGGTACTATGCCTAGGTCTTCTTGGATAGGATCTTGTATATATGTATATTGATTGACTTTCAGTGTGCTTTTAGTATTTTCAAGATGGTTTTGATTTTTAGTGTCTGCATCTATTTATACCATGTTTTGGTCATGCAGATGTCTTTCTATGGCTTCGCTGATGGTGCTTGCCGCCACACCTTGAATCTCACCTCGGCTGCTTGGGTTCTCTATTCCCCAGCTAAGGATCTTGGTCAGTTCAGGAGCGGTTTGCATAGGTCCCGCTACTAATAACACCGCCGAGTATGAAGCAGTCATCGGTCTCTTGACTGAAGCTACCTCCCAGGATGTTCATGATCTAGTAGTCTCGATGGACTCACAGCTCATGGTTTGTCATTTGAACCATGTCTACGCCATTAGAAACCCGGTGCTCCTCCGCCTCTTCCGGAGGGTACGTTTGTTAGAAATATAATTTAGAACCATTACCTATAGGCATATCACTAGGGAACATAATGTAGATGCTGACTCATTGGCTAATTACATCCTAGATTGGCATATTGCCCATTCATGGTACATTGTAAAAAATAGGTCTCGAGACCTCATCTGAAGCATGTAAGCTTTCAGGCAAAATCATCATACAAAATCATGAAGCTATCATATTTCAGTATACATGTCCCATACACTAATGGTGCTCATGATAGCACATCACTGCTCGAGCCACCCTATGTAGCAGCTTGCTAAATATGTCTGGTACTCCCATTGTAGATCTCTGATATCTAGTTGGGAGGTCATCTATGTCAGCATCTGGGATGTCCAGAGTCAACCTCTCCAGGTTCTCCTCCAGCTCCCCGGTGATATCATCACCTTGTGGTACAAAGCGAGCTCCGGCTCACCTATCCAATGGAGATGCTCCTTCAGGCCTCACTGCTCCAACATCTACATGAGAACAAACAGGTCTCGTCACTTATCATAAAAAACATAAAAACATTGTCCATTTTAGGGTTTTTTGCTTCTTATCGATGTCACCCCACTGCCCTTCAGGCGGGAGTGGTAGGTCGGGATCTCCTGTAAAGTCCATGCCTGCATAGGCATAGTCCTTAACCATGAGCATCTGATCCTGCAGCCATCTGAAGAACGAATCACCGAACTTCACTCTGACCCTACCCGCTCCTGTGCAAGCCATGACTTGGACCCACCTCAGCATACGGGGGTCCCGTGCTCTCAGACTCTTGAAAGTCACCTAGGCCCTCATCTGTGGGACCCGCTCGAAGAAGAATCATGCTAAGATGGAACCAAATCCGAACTGCTTCAGCTCTCCCTACTGACATTTAGTCAACTGATCCTGGAAGATTGGAAGCATTGATTTCGCCCAGTTGAACACCGTAGGTGCCATAGCCTCTATGGCATACAACATGTGTGCCCTGGAAGCCTAGTGCACACCCTAGCTCCCGAAAACCCTCTGCATGGTGAACAGAACGATCTATAGAGCCCTATCTGTCACTGCCCTGATGGGGATCTTTTTCCTCGATTTACCTGTACCTGGTGCATAGTGCCAATCTATAATCTCTTTGGTGGTGATTTCCCCGCCACAGGAACCTGTCAGTGAGATGGGGGCACCCCATCTCGATAGACCAGTCAGGAAGTAGATATCCTCTACCTCCACTATAAGTATATGTGCCCCCACCTCGAAATACTGTTGTTCTGGATTCCACATCTACAGTATGTGTTCCAGTAATATCTCGTGGGACACCATGCTTGGGGTCCAGAAGAACTTTAAAATTCCACAATCCTGTAGTGCAGCAATGCAACCCGCATTTCTTTCAGCAGCAGCATCCTCATTATCATGTGTTCTTTCCTTACATATCACCATATTTTGAGTCACCTAAACCTGCCAAAAACAATAATGGTATGCATTAGAATCATCCTTGAGTCATTGGAAATCAAAAGAATGAGGTTTTTCTACACATATCATTTGTTTAAGTTCTCCATGGTCGGCACCACCTGTAACCCATTGGACATAGGCGGTGGCACCGCCTGTTCGCCATGTTCTGTTGACGGGCGTATCTGATTCGGCCCGCAACGGGGGAGACGACCCAGTCCGGGATCCTTAAAACAGGTTCCAAGCTGTTTCAGGTAGTCGTTCCTGACAGGTTTATAGGCTCTATTGGCCTGGGATCCTAAAGGGTAGTTAGTGCTATTGGTTAGAAGGTACTTGAACCTTGATGATAAATTAAAGTTAAAGCTGAGTTTCAGGCTACTATTATATG